>VYXC01001033.1:1490787-1505770 GCA_013397175.1 Platysteira castanea
GCCCCAGCCCCTTAGCCCTCACCACCACACCTCGGTCCTTCAGCCCCTCACCGCCCTCCCTTCACAGAATCACAGAACTGTAGGAGCCGTAAGGGAGCTCTGGAGATCACCCACTCCAACTCCCCTGCCAAAGCATGGTCACCCGGAGCAGGTGACAGAGGAACGCGTCCAGGTGAGTTTGGAATATCTTCACAGAGGGAGACTCTACAAACTCCCTGGACAGTCTGTTCCAGTGCTCTGCCATCCTCAGTATGAAAAAATTAATCCTCATGTTGAGGTGGAACNGGAACTTCTTGTGTTTTAGTTTATGGCCATTGCTCCTTGTTCTGTCACTGGGCACCCCTACAAAGAGCCCCTGAGCCCCTCTCCCCCATCAGCCCCTGACCAGCCCCTGACCAGCCCTTGACCAGCCCTTGACCTCGCTCCAGCTCTGACTGTAAAAATCTGTGTTGAATTTTGATACACTGAAACAGGATGTAAGGCCTTAAAGATTCTCATACAGCATTTTTGTTAGCTGGTACATATTTAAACAGACTTATTGCACAGACCTCCTCATATACTTACAGAATTAGATTCAGAAAGCAACCTATATAAAGCAGAAAGGCCTTTTGCCAGAGGTTGTCCCACATACTCATGCTATGAGGTCACTGGAGTTAGCAAAGCATATAATAATTTATCCTGGCTCTGTGTTTCCAAACCACACCCTGGCACTTTGGGATGGAAAAGTATGTGCAGTGCTGCATCGTCTTGTCCAGTCCTCTCAAATCTTGTTGCCCCTTCCTGTTCCTATGATTTGGAACCTCTCAGTTTGAAAATTGGGCAATTAAGAACCTAAAAACGCCTCCAGCAGCATATTTGCCCCTCAGTTTCAGTGCCAGGTTTTGTGCTCTTTCTGGTATGACATCTTTTTCTGCTGAATGTTTTCCTTTTGCTGTTGCTGGGCAGAAAATCTATACAAGTTACAAATTAAGCTGACTGACTGCAGAGTGAGTGAACTAGAAAAGTGTAATTCAAAAGATGAACTTCTAGGTAGAGGGAATTGAAGTTTTTATGGTTACAATAAAACAATGCCTCGTAAAAAGCAGGCAGACTGCATTTATTAAAATATACATGCTTTAAGTTGGCAATAATTTTAGCAGTTATTTCATGTTCTTGACTTACAGTAACATAAAAGCACCTCTGACATGGAGGCTTTCTTGCAGAAGAGGTTTCAGCCATCTGTAACTTACAGATTGCTAATAATACACCATGGCTGCAGTAAGGGGCTTGGCACGGCATAGCTCTGACCCCTCTGCTCTCCCTGCACAGGCACAAGCTGAGCTTCAGCTGTGAAACTCTCCCTGCTCCATGGGAGATGCACTCTGGCTTCTTCCTGAAGGGCTGAAGGGTGCAATCACCTCCTGATGGGTCATCATCCCTCATTCTTCTACTTTCAGGCTCTTTTAAGGTCTTACTCTCCTATACCCTCTGTCTCTTTGAATCTATTGCTGATTCACAAACCCACCTTTAATGCTTAGCTCTTCATTTTGCAGGGATTTTTTTGGCATGGTATGTTATCTGCAGTACATCAAGCTGTTTGCTGCCAGAAAAGCACCTTGGATATCTGGTTAATCTCTTTTTTTTTTCCCCCTAAAAAATTTTAATTAATCTTTGAGAAATACTAAACTGCAGGAGCTCTTCCCAGGACAGCTGGGCATGGAGCAGCACAGGGAACAAATCCATCACTTCAAGCAGATGTCTAAGAAAGGACTGAGGGATGGAAAATGGGCAAGGAAATGTGTAAGGCACGGGACAGTCAGTTCCTACCACGCTGGAGCACAGAGCAGATCATGACTGAGTTGCTCATGGAACAAGTTTAATCTCAGTCATCGGTGTGGCAGAGCAGGGGAGAAGCAAGTGGCTGAATTCCAAGAAAGCCATGGAGTGGAAATGAAGGTTCAAACAGCTTTAAGGTTAGTGTCTGTCAGCTGTGGGGCAGGCTGCAAAAAGAAGCATTTCAGAACCAGGCGGTGAAGTCACAGCCCCTGAAGGGCCAACTGCCATTGTGATTAGAGTAGATTCAGAACTACTGTTGAGAAGGATATTGCGTACAAGTGGAGTGGTTTCCTCTTTCAACTGAAGCCAAACCAACAGCATTTCATTAACTTCTTTTCCCTCTTCTTTACCCCAGCTGTGTGATCTAATACAGCAGTATGGATGCTGGAAGCTTGGCTCAAAAACCAGCTGGATACCTTGATGGAACAATAATGCATCATGAGCTACTGATAAATATAGACATCACCTCTGTTTTTCTGTGAAACAGGACCCTGGAAATAAAGGAACAAATTATACTGAATTTGTTATTGCTTTTTTCCTATGGTCTCCTTTACATATCTTCTTTTGGCCCCTGGGGCAGGACACTGAGTTATGTAGTGTTTTAGTCTTTGTGGTACATGTTTTCTTATATCCTTATATTCACTTATTCCTGTCAATTTATTAGCCTTTTTGCTATGTCTGATTGCTTTGGGTTCAATCATCTTGGATCCATAAAATGATGTGGGGTTACCACAACTACAGACTCACCAGAAAGACAAGGCCACATGCTGGCAATGGAATTACTGGCAAGCATGTCACTAATTACCTGGGGAGTCACACAGCCTTCTGCAAGACAGAAGCCAGAGAGACACTCAACATCAAAGCAAGTGTCAGTTCTGAACAAACAAATTTGCAAGAAGCTCATCCTCTGGACCCGCAGATAATCCTTCTGGATTTGGGGGAGGGAGGGGAGACTACACGTCACCTCACAGGAAGGCAGGAGGGAAGGAAGGAAGGAAGGAAGGAAGGAAAGAAGGAAGGAAGGAAGCAAGCAAGCAAGCAAGCAAGCAAGCAAGCAAGCAATCAATCCAAGGAGGAGAGAATTCCCCAGCAATCTGTTAGGAGCCATTTCCTAGATTATCTACAGATAGTAGCATGCTGCAGGCTCTGGAGTGACCTCCCTTTTCATCCAGTCAACACTGAACAGACTCAGAATATAAAGAATATGGGCCTTGTACTGCACAGCATCACATACTGTCAAGGAAGGTTCAGATAAAATCCACCCACAAATACATGAGTCATAACTCAGAAACATATTCCAGTGTAGACATATCCTGAGTCACTCCCATCTCAAAGGGTTATAAATATTTAGTTAGCCACTTAGTTTTTAATTTAGCAGAACAACAAAGGTTTATTAGACAAATCTCCATAATTATCTTTCACTAAGAAAGTTCTTAAATACTTCCACCCTTGCAAGTGCCTTTTCATTTCTATACAACCCAGAATTATTTGTTACATATAACTGACAAAAATCCTAATTGAACTAAAAACTAATTTCTCTGGTTCTTCTCTAATTAATTGCACCTATTTCTAATAACAGCTTTGTTCATTGTAAGAATATATTTTCATTTAAGCAATAACTGGTGAGCCCTATTAAGGATATATCTCTCCTGATGTGGGGTAGCACATCAGCTTTTTCTAAAGACCACTGTCAATCAGACTGTGCTGTAGTCAGTGAGGATGTACATGGACACATAAATGAAAAATAAATCAATACATTTTCTGGAAGAACCAGCTGAGGCTTTCAGGAGAAGTCTGTATAAAAAAAGGCTTGCTTATATCTCTGGTTTTGCCAGTGGCAGGACGCGAGGATAGAATTATAGTATTTAAGGTATAGCCTTAGGAAAAACTACCTGTTATTGTCTTATAAAATCATAAATTTGTTGTTATGATTACAAGTGTTTGAGTTAAAAATATTTTTATATAAGGATGCAAGTCTTGAGTTTACGTCCCTCCATTTAACAGATTGAACCAGAAGTCAGCGAGTGCTTTACAGACCACCATCCAGTGCAGAGTGTTGAGGGGCTGCTGGAGTTCCACGAATCCCAGCTGCACAGTGCTCCTTTAGCAGAGCTGTTGGAACCCTGGAACTGAAATGTAATCAGCAAAGGTTGGCTGATGAGCCAAGGCTGCAACAAAGAACCAGGTTGGTTGGGTGCTTTCTCTTTTCCCATGATCAGCGGTGCTTTTTCTGTGTTGCCATTTTGGTTGGTTGATCTTTATGTCAATATTTCACACACACAGATGCTACCTGTGGTTTTAAATTTTGATAAATCAAAATGTCTATTCATGTCTTTGCTGTACTATAGGGAAAAATACTGCATCATTCTCTATACAACATAGACAACAGGTTCTTCTTTTCTATGGGCTGAATTAAAGATTTGCCTCCTCACCAACAGGGAAATTGGTGGTTAAAGAAGAGCATGGGGATAGTAGCAGAACTAATGTCTGTCTGGGAAAAACCAGACTTGGGTGATCTTGGGAATGGGACAAAGGAAAGCATAAGGACCAAGTCAACAGAGTAGTTTTTGTGGCCTCAGTACAGGTGATAGGAGGAGGAAAGCCTTCCCAAAGAAAGAAGGGAGTCTGGCAACTGCAAAACACCCCCAAAGCCTGAGCAAATGAGAAAGGAGAGGTGAGCTTTTCTCTCAATATAACATGTATTATACTGAAATTGCCATAGCAATAAAGCTACAGCTATTTATTATAGCATGAAGAGCTAATCAAAACCAACTATCAGAGGCAGCAGAACCCTGTTGAACACAAGGGTTTGGAACTGGATGATCTTTAAGGTGCCTTTTAACTCAAACCATTCTGTAATTCTATGAACTCAGACTCATAAAGTAGACTTGTTATTTTCCAGTGAATAATAAAGGACTTAGGTAGAGCATTACCATGGCAAGCTACCAAAACAAGAGCTGTAGCTAGTTTTGGATGCTTTTCTGTAAAGTTTATGATCTTGAAGGTGACTCAAAACACTGCACAACCAATCAACATTGTATGAGAGTATTTGGAGAGTTGAAAATATAAGAAATTTCTAGAGAGTTTAAAAACTAGAGGTGATTTTAAAAACCAGAGAGGGTTATTTTTTCTGTTTCACACTCAAAGGATAATTTAACATTCTGAAAACTGTTCTGTGGCAGATTCATAATTGTATAAAGTCTTAGAATATAACATTTTATGAAGTAGCTGGTAGCACGGGTATGGGTCAGTTTGAAATACCATCACCTTTGGACCTACCTGCCTGATCTTGTGTTTGTGTGCTGGATTAGATTGACTGCCTGACTTGGACCAAGTGGGAGTCCTCCATGACTTTTGTATGTTCATAGCATTTTTCAGAGATTTTTCACCTGGGGAACTGAACAGAGGATTATCTGTTTAGGTCCATGTGAGTTTGCATTCCACAATATCATCATCTGCAGCCTACATGAGGCCAGAAACCCAGGTTGTTGTAGGAAAGACAAGCCATTTCTTCCTCTTCAAGATTTTTCTAAATCTGTTATTTATGGTACAGGACCATTTTGCTATATGTTTGTTGTACCTTTTTATTAATCTTGTCTTTAACCTTGGCCCTATTAAAATAAAAAATTTTAAAAGTGGAAGTCGCTGTCCCTAGGAGCCCACACATTTAGTATAGGTACAGACAAATCAGGAACTTGTGCAACACCTCATAGAAAACATTCTCTTCTTCATTAACTGCATCACTGCTATGGACTAATACAGCAATAGGTGTTAAATGAAACATTTCTAATGATGCAACTCATATTAAAACACATCATCTGCACCCCATTGTGATTTTAGATGCATAGCAGAGAAAAATGAATGCAGTGGTGGCAAAGGCACCAGAAAGTCATTAGGAAGCAGAGTTCTGCCAGCTTTCTTAGGTACTTGTGATTGCTACCTGAACCCCTTTGCAGCTGGAATAAACAATAAATGTCAAAAAAGAACAGAATCAGTAAGGCCTCAATGTTTACACATAAACACAATTCCTGAAAACACATCAAAGTCTGGAAATATTGGTCTGTCTACTGATTCTGTGTTCTTTTTTATTATTTTTACCTTTTATTTTCATTTTCTCAGAAGTGTGTGTAGGAAAGGAAACATTCATTAACAGAGGTATTTCCTCCTTTAGAAATAGAACCTATTAAATCTGTTTAGGTATATTCCTCTCCTTCCTGTTTCATTTCACAGCTGTTTACTGTTCAGAGCTTATTGCATTTTGGCTGCTCCAGCACATCTCCCCCAGTACAGGATGCTATGAAGTAATTCCTTTTGTCATTTTGGGAAGAAGAGCACAGTATGTGCAAAGGATCGTATGTTTGGTGGGTTTTGTTTTTTTAATTACAGAAGTAATACAAGACTGCAAACTTTGCACCCCAACTTTCTCAGCTTTTGGCATTGTTCAGGTCTGACCCATTTGCAAAAATAATCACACTCTTCAGAACCACATTTCAGTCCTTCCTCCCTGGCATATGGGACCTCAAGTCAAGCTTTTCTGCTGTCGCTTTAGAAAAACAAGCTCAGTTTCTTCTTATCGCCGCCCTTACCACTCCCCCGGTACTTCAGGTGTGCTGCGTCTCCCTTCGAAGGGACAGCGGGTGACCTCGAGTGGCTTTGCAGCGACACCTCGTGGCCTGACTCCCCCGGAACAGTGTCAGAGGTTCCTCTCCTAGGGTGGAGGTCTCATGTGGATCGAGTCGAATATTTCACCCAGAGAGGAGGTAGGATGCCATTTGAAAACCAAGTCATTAACTGTGTTTAATTAGATAAGTGACACTTTCAACATGATTGTCAATTGTACAAAAAATAAGTTAGAGATTGTTTCACGTGCTAAAAAGAATATAGATATTTGCCATTTTTCCAAAGGCTGCAAAGTTTGGACAGTAGGGTAAGATGGATATCTGAGGTTGCTGTTGCAATCATCTAATCACACATTATCTAGTGCACAAGTATAACAAAGATCTAAAACAAATTATCTCTGGCTAAAGTAAAATAATAGAATATGGAAATACTTCCCTTCCTCGTGTGTTTAGCCACTCACCATCTAAACAGCTTCATACTTCTTGCGGTTTAAGTACCTCAGGCCACACAAACTAAACTAAGGGGAGAGAATCTAAAGTAGCAACATACAGCAGGTCCACAGTCTGTCAATGTACAGAACTTGATTTTGTCAAAGATATTTGTGTGTCCTTTGGAGTAAGAAGAGTTCTTGCAAGGAGAGTAGAAGTGTACTGACTTCCTAAGTCTGCATGGAAAATCAGTGTAGGACCAAACCCCTAAACAGGGAACAAGGGTAAGTCACACAGGAATCACAATAAATGCTGGAGATTTGTCCTTAGCTAAAAGCTCTATTTCTTGTTCTTGTTTGCTGTGAGATAATGACTCATCAGTAGCAGAAGTGAGGGGAAACCATGTTTTCCAGAGAAAAGGGAGCTCTCAGGCTAAACTGATGGCCTCTTCTGAAGTGAAGAACATTGAATGTGCTGCTGAGGGAAGGGCTTTCCATGACTTGTCCAGGTGAGCTGATGGGAAGGGTGTTCTGGCAGAGGCTGGCAGGAACCAAGTGGCTTTGAGCCTGCTGCCTACAGGGAATGTCACTGTCCCAGTGACTGGCCTTCATGGCAGAGGCTGGTGACTCATCCCATCTTGCAGTCACGCAAAGCAAATTCCAGCCCTGGTGATAAGAATGCCTTGGAATAATTAAAATTGCTGTCACACATGGTATTTTCATGTTCAGTCTGTGTATCTATAAACTGTATACCCTTGCCAGGCACTTAGAAAGGCTTTGTTCTGGAGTAGCAATGGATTAACTCAAATTGCTGAGTCTGGGGTATATTTCTCTATATTCCGCTGGCAATTCCATACTCTCCCAATGAATTCCATATGAATGTTCTGTAGAAATTGTGTTCAACAGAAGCAGAAGTCAGCTATGTTTGGAAGCCATGACTTTCCCATGTAGTTTCTCAGCAGCCCACTGGAACTCACTGTAAGACATACAGTGTACTCTGAGTCTCTGATAGCTTTCAGTGATGACCCTGGACTTCAATGAAAAATTCAATTTACCTGTTAACTCTACTGGTATTCTTTTCAATGAATTGCACTTGAAAGTAATTGCACTAACGTGCAGCTGCATTTTTTAATGCCTTTCAGATACAGCACTTCTTCATGCTGCATTGGCAGCTTACTTCCCTCAGCCCCAGCCTTACAGAGGTTTCAGGCTGTAGCTTCTTCTCAAACACTTTTGTAACTAGAGGTTCCTGTATTATTAAAAACACGTTATGTCCTGGACTTAGCTCAACTTTTCTGGAAAGCAATCATCTGGAAGTCAGCCTGAGATCCAGCTGTGTCACATGGATTTTCCCTGCTTTCTGAAATGATCTGTTCCACTGCTTGGGAGGTTTCTGGGTCCTGGGAGCAGGGACTGTCCAGTGTGTCACCACTGCTGTTGCAGTGCAGAGGGGAGGCCATGTCAGAGGGCTGCTCCGAGGGTTTCCCTGGAGCAGGAGGCAGGGGCACGGACAGAGGGACATTCATCATGTAGAACACGTTGCCCAGACGTCGGGACACCTTTAAAGACAAAGGCACAATTGCAGCAATTACTTCTTGCTGTTAAAGCCATTAAACATCAAGCCTGACTCTGGTGCAGCAATGCCAGGGACATCCCAGGCATCTCAAAGGGTTATCACATTCTTGTGAAAAATATCTCTTCCATTTTCACTCTCTCATATTTTTCTAGGCCCAGGTTGTGGAAGGAGCTTGTCAACACTCAGCTTAGGACTGCTGGGCCTGACAGCAGGGTCCTCCTGCTCCTCAGGTGCTGCAGCACCCATGAGAGAGAGGGGGAGGCAAACTGCCAGCCAGGAGTGGGGAAGGTGGTTGGAATGAGAGAAGAGTGAGAGAGTACAAGGGTTAGAGAAAAGAAAAAGAACCAGGCAACAACAGAAACACACACAGAGCTGATATTAATGGATGAAGTTAAGGGCAGAAATCTGCAAACAGCAAGGGACAGTCTGTTCCTGAAAAATGTCCGGTCATATTCCTTAGTGTCTCCCTGCGTGCTGTGGTAACATACAGAGAAGTAAAGCAAACTTTGCTGGAGTAATTTCTTCTCTCCCAATATTATGGTAGTTACAAGTGAAAAAAAAAAGTGCTTTAATTTGGAAAAATTCCCTCCTATCAGCTTTTGGTTCTTTCATGTCTCTGTGACTCATCATCTTGGCATATACTTAATGACCATACCTGAGAGCGGATTTTTAATGCTGGTCCGAGTTTTAATCCCATTGTATCCAGGAGATGTTCCTCTGTTAGCAGTGGAAGTGTTTCTCCATCAATAGCATGGTCTTTAAATATCTGGTGAAATGATAAAACACATTGTAGTGCGCTAAAATAGACTTTGATTGTTATTTTTCACACTTAACCTGAGGCATAAACAACAGAAAAGAAGTAATAATAATTTTACTGTTTTATCTTTGTATTTACCTTCTAGCTGCACAATGAAAACTACTATTGTATTTGTAACTTTGGGACAATCAACTACCCTCCCACAGATACATTTGTTTGCTGACATTTAAATCTAGATGGTCCTAAAGACCTGAAAATGTGGTGAATGTTTATAATCACCTGGGCATAATCTGAGCAGCCTGGGAGGCTGACGATGAAGTTGTGCACATCATCAACTGTCCACTTGCGAATGTCTTCGATGGAAGAAATGTCTTCTCCATTCAGGATCAGGCCATGGGCTCCTTTGAGGAGGAAACACAGAAGTTATGTTGGTAGAATTTTGCTGGCAAATCAGGAGGAAATGATTGTTATCATGAGAATTTTTACACCTTTTCAGACCCGAATATATTAACAGCAGGATGTAGTAACAGGCAGATAAAGGAGTCCTAGACACAAAATCACCAGGTAATGAGCAAAACTTGCTTCTGAAAGGGTTTTTTTTGGTGGCTTCTTTTGTTTACTGCTGGCACTGTACCTACCAGTCACTACACATATAAATCATGCTGCAGGACTTCCTCTAATGAATACATTATCCAGTGCTTTTTGTTCTTTAGACTTTACTATTGCTTTGATTTGACTAATATTTCAGTAGAACAGCCTTTGCTAGTCCATAGTGCCTACTGTGAGTTAAGACATACAGAAAAACTGTGGGCTGAAGGGAGAGGCTAACTCACAACTTCATTCAGCAATTTTCTTTATTTTAATTGAAATTCCTTTTTAAAACAGGAACTGAATCTAGATATTATTGTTTGCAGCATAAGAATTCTACTTTTAGTTGCAATGACTCTACCATACCAAAAATTCACTTAAAACAGAGGGAATAATTGAAAGACCAGATCAATAAAAACAGATCATATCAACATGCCACTGTAACTGTAATCTGGAGATCTGACAAACCTGAAGGTAGCAGTGGGTTGTTGGGCACTGGAAATCCATATGGTAACGCTGAGAATGGGATTGCAGAAGGGTACAGGTACTTGTCATCAAAAGCAGCACAGGAGCTGTTGGCTTCCTTCTCATTTGTGTTGCTGCAGCTGGTGGTTTCAGTAGGAATTTCATGAGTAGCACAGTTTTTTCTCAAGCCTTGTTCAAACTCTTTACAGTTTTTGGCAACTGCAGATGGCTCACTCTGGTTTTTGCTCTGCTCATGTTTGTTTGGTGTCTCCACCTCTACTTCTTTCTTGTCTTCTTTCTCATCATCCACTGCAGCTGAGGCAGAGTCCGTGGATTTGTCATCTGCCTGGTTCTTTGTGCCGTTGGCACTGCCCTCGGCAGTTTTGTGATTTCCAGCTCTTCTCCCTGGGCGGCGTCCCCTCTCCCTTTGCAGCGTGGTGACTGGCGGGTACGGGCTGGTTGCCATGAGCATGGTGTTGCCATGGATTTCATCCAGGGTGGTGCGATGAACATACAGGTCGTTGGGAAGGTGCCCTTCAGGTAGTCTGTGCCTGCCACGGAAAGCAATGGGACTCGCTGGCATCCCATGGTAAAGGAAAGGGGCTTCCAGGCCCAGGAGTCCTTTCCGATGGGCTTTCTCCATTTCTTTTTGCTGAAAAATAGCACTCATCTCCATTTCCATTCTAAGAGACACACAGAGCATGAGCAGTTAGGGCAGCTCAGTTCCTTCATCACCGTTTTTTTTTTTTTCAGCAGCAGTTAAAACTCAGATAAAGGAATAGGCAAGAGTACTGCTTGTTTTGTCTCTCTCCTACATTGCCGTGTGTGAGAGAGCACAAATTGCAGATGGAATGGCAAACCTGGCTGTATTTAATGTGCTGTCAGATACATAGAGCGAGCTAAAAGAAGGGGAAAGCATATCTTCCGTGTGATGGCTCTAGAAAATACTTCAGACAAAAAAACGTGTTATTTGTGTATTGCCATTCCAGGCATGGTGATTATATTCACTTGGCATTTGGAAAATTGTTTTCTGGGTCATAAGTGTTGAAAACTAAAGAAAATAATTGATTTACATTATCAGTTAGAAATTTGTACTGAAAACTTCAAAATCCCAGCGATACTGTAAATGATAAAGAACTAGAATGATTTTATCTATCAAACCTGTGCATCCATTCAGAGTAAGCTAAGGCTAAGTCTCTTGAGTAACCCTCCACAGTGCCTGGCACCTGAGCATGACTCTGAAGGTGTGAAAGGGTGAGATCCTGGTGGGAAGTGTTCAACTGATCTCCTTCCTTGTAGATAAATGCTCCAGAGTCTGTGCCAGCTTCCTCCTCCTGTCATAGTAGGTAGGAGGGCTTACCAGTGGGGTACAGAGAAGTAGTAGTATTTGTCTCTGCTGTACCAACCTTTGCTGGCATCAGCTTTCTCTGGAGCCAGGCCAGTGATCAAACAGAAAGCTAGAGCTCCTAGAGGAGCTTTGAGGAGCTTTCAGTGGGATTTCTGCATCTTTGGAAAAGAGCCTGTAAAGTAAAGCACTTTAAAGTGCACCAAGATAGCTTTCTTAGCACTGCAATGAGGATAACAGGTCAGAGAGAGTCTGATTTTCAGGAGAGTGTAAAATTGTCAGGAAAATAGTTTGGGCAAAAGCTATCTATACAGATTGTTTTTGAGGAGGGATTATTTGATCACATCATTCAGGGCTTTTTCTCTGCCTTCTTTTCATCTTTGAAACAACCTCCAAATTATTGATTTTCTGCTCTCAGAGACACAAAGGAAGTGTTTTGTCTGTGTACCGTGTCCTTGTACATTTTGCCTGATTGTCATTACTCCCACTCAGCTCTTGAGGTAGAGATAAATAGCAGAAAACATTACATTCCTGCCTACTCCTTCAGCTGAGATAGTCTGCTCCTGCCAGGACAAGCAGACAGAGCTTTGGGATGGGGCAGAATCCCTTGGAGAACAAGGATTTGGGCCCAGGTGCTCAGCAGCACAGCTGCACCAAATGCAGGAGATTGTCAACCCCTGACTCCTGGAACAGCTGAAAGGAGGAAGTGCAGCCCTAAAGATGACCTGTGCTGCAGAAAGCTGTATGAACACAGTGGGAATTGCCAGGGTGGCAAAAAACTGGGGTAAAAGGTTTTTAAAGTTTAGGTGAGCTGTTTCATGTTGGAGTTTTGCTGTTTGGTGTGCTAGGGGAAGAGCCTGAACAGGTAGGACCAGCTCTGATGTGGCTGTATGAGTTATGAGATGGCCATGTTTGCTGCTAGTTATTTCACTTGTTTTTCTCAGGGTTTTTGCCATGTGGCAAGAACTATAGGAAATGCATTGCTGATCTTGTGCTTGGAGGAGTTCAGTAAATGAGCTTTGCTGACTGAAAAGCTCAAAACACTTCTGTCATAATTCTCTTCAGATGTACACACAGAACTTACCTGCTCTTTGCTCTTAGTCTCACTGTGTGAGAGGCACTACCACTGAGTACTGTGCTGCAGCCCAGTGCAGGAGTGGCTGAGGTTAGAGTTCCTCTATGGAAATGCTGTGACTGTGAGGGAGGGCACTGGTGGTTTCTTAACCAGCTACTGACTACACTGAAACTGGTACAAATGACCGGACTTTCTACAGCCACTCTGAGATTCCGACTATTTGGTCAAACCAGGAAATCTGCCCACCCTGGCAGGGTGGAGACACAGCTGCTCGTCCCAAGGGCCCAGCTGCAGAGGTCTGAAGTGTTGTGTGTGATATCACACAGCTGTAAAATTCAAATTTGCTTCTGAACTTTAGTAACTTCAGGGTGTTTGGATCCACAGTTCAAGGGCTGTGGCTGTGGCTTGTTTTTTTCCTTAACCAAGCTAAGGGGTTTGTTTATTTTTGTTACATCATTTTAAGAATAAAAGCACAATAGAGCAAGCAGAAAGTCAGTAGCTTCAGGCCTTAATTGATACTCAAAGGCCCTCTGCTTCTCTGAGTGACTTGAAAAAAAATCCCAATCACTTTGCTGCTTTAATCCTGGCATGCATGTAGAGCAAAGCTTGCTATTGATTACCTGGCAATATTTTGCTTTTGAACCAGTTCTTGTCTTCTGGCCACAGCTTCCATGGATTCTGGTTGTAAAAAGCTGTATCCTTAAAGAGAAAGGGGAAAAAAAAAATTAAATTCACTTCTTTCCTCTTGCAAATGCACAAACCCCAAAGCAATGCAGACACTTTAAAAAGCTTTGTAAGTTTTCAGCTGTGGGTTTTACCAGGGAGGTGATGGGATTTCAAGTTAAATCCTATTTGGAGTAATCGTTTTGGTGGGTATATGTAGAAGGACAGTGAAGTCCAGCATCAGGTGTTTTCAGGAGCAGATCAGTACTTAGGAATACGTGCCACTAACCATGAAGCAGGGAGACAGCAGGGTGGTTTTATTTGGTGACTTATGACTTTGAAGTACCTATAACTGCTCAGAAAATAGTAGCCATCAGTTGAGCAAAGCAAACCTGCTCCTTCAAGACTGCTTTCAGCCTGGAGGCGGAGTAATTTTAAATTATATTTCCTCTTGAGGGAATCTCTTTTTTGAGATCCATGTTGAGGGGAAAAAAAGCTGAAGTCAGAAATTTTTCTTGGTAGATTGATGTGACATTGAAAATTCATTCTCTCGTCTCAAAGAAAGAATCTTAAGCTCACTTTGTATAAAGTAATATGTAAATTTTCATGCAACATGACGTGAGTGCCTTGGAGCTGTGCCCTGTAATTTTGAGCCTCTATTAAAAAGGACTTGTATTTGCCCTACACGAATTAAGTGGCATGTGATATTATCATTAGAGAAATATGATCATTATTAAAGCAGCCAATGCTGATATAAGAGCAAGAGTAAAAGGTAGTGTAAAAGTGTTGTTGAGAAGCTCTTTTTTAGTTATAGCCTTTTGTTTGGGTGTGAAAATGTTTGGAAAACGGAAAAAGAAAAGGAGGGAACAAAAACATGCAAAAGGCTCTGAAAGCAACGTATTTAACAAAAGCTAGAATGGACATGCTTAGGCCTAAACTGGCACCATTTAGAATCTCTGGTGAGCAGGCTGCCTCCTTTTAGTGAGACTGTTTTTCTAAGTAAAATAAACTTTTTGACACTACCAATAAAGCTATGGAAAACTAGCAGGTGCGGTTTGCTTTCTGATCCACGTGGTCCCACTTCTCAGGATGCAGAGGGTGCTTTGTTACCTGGGCCTGGGTAGACACGGTTGGACAATAGGTTTGGCATGTTCGGGTGCTGTGGGACTGCGGGTCCCAGGTGGGATGCTATGTGGATTTGTCTGGGGTCAGCTGAGGCCATCATTTCAGTTGAAGGTAGCAGCTCTCTGAGAGGAAAAAAAAAATACATTCAGATATGCAGAGGATATGGTTTCGTTAGGAAGAACCAAAGGTCTTTACAGCCTCAGGGACAGCACACACGGAGTCAGGGTTAACTGCAGTGCTGGAACAGAGAAAGAGTGCCCGGTACCTGTCGACCAGTCGCGGCTCAAACTGGGCGGGGATCGCCTGCATCCTCTGCTGGCCCGGCCCCATCAGCTGCGGGTTTACTGCCATCAGCTGATTCCTCATTAACATCTCCTGCCGCTGCCGCAGTTCTGGCACAAAGCACACACAGTTCTGCTGTCAGTGGGGTAAGTTAGGAAGTGGTTCTGGCTGCAGTATAACTTTACCAGAAAAAAAATGTTTTGCTTTGTTTCCTCAAGTGCAAATCACACCTTTTTTTTTTTTTT
>VYXC01001033.1:1505866-1541584 GCA_013397175.1 Platysteira castanea
TTTTTTTTTTTTTAAATAGCAGCAATTAAAAACATGTTTTCACTGCCACTTGAACTATTTCGTTTAAGTAATGTAGATTTATGCAATCGAAGTGCAGTAAAAATAAACAGGATGTACTCAGTCAGGTGTAACAAAGGACAAATTACAATGAATAATGATTCACATAACACTATGCAGAAGAAGAAGATAGCCACACATGTTAAGTTCTGTGCTTGAGAGGGTTTTCATTTCTAATACAGTTTCATTTTTAGAAAAATTGTACTAGGTGGAACCTGCATTGTCATGAAAAATCATCTCTAGAAAAAAGAGCCTACAATGGTAAGCCAGAACATCATAATGTCCAGCTGTGGCTTTTGTTCCGAGTTCTTGTGTGACATTTACTTGTCTTCCAGATGCTCAGCATCTCTTAATCAAACACTGAATTCCAAGAGCCCTCTGTGTTAACTTTTAATTACTTTAAAAGAAATGTTTCTTCAGTTACTCCTAAGATAAATTTGAAACACCTTTTAAAGACGTCAAACCTGCTGCTGGCTGTTTCTTGCAGATTGTACAGATATCAGCAATCCTATAACCGCGCATGCAGTTGGGTTCCTTGCTGCTCACCTCCTGCTGCCATGCCTCCTGCTAGTCGGTACAGGTGCTTTTCCTCCAGTGTTCCCTGCTCCCCCAGGATGGACATCTTCCTCATGTGCTCCCGGGGAGTCATGCTGCAGGGAGACAGCAACTTAGCTGAAGTAAAGAACTGAAGCAGCAGCACCAGAGAGAGGAATAAGGTGTTCAACAGTGAGAAACAGAGCAGGTTATGCAGGTTGTTTCTCAGAGAAGCAGGTGGTCCTGCCAGTCACAGCTGTACCCTTCAGTGCTTGGGGATTGTAGTGTTTTCCATATAGAAACTTCCAGTTTTCAGGACCATGCAAATGTTGTCCTTGTGTTCACTGAGTTGTTCAGTGTCCTTGGATCCTACAATGCAAGGAAAATCAGGATGTTGGAAAATAGCAGCTGCTCAAGGGGATGTAATTAAGCCCAAGCCTTTGCCTTCAACTCCTGGTATGTCACAGCAACTGTGAGAGCAGTGATGTGCTCATACTTAGGGAGGCAGGTATCTGTGGTTTAATTTCAGAATTGTAATCTTTTGGACCCCTATCTACTGTAAATTAAGTGAAGCAGATGGAAAGAAATGGTAGAAATTATCTGTTCCAAATAACATCAGCCCATTAAGGCTGCCAAATTGAAAAAAAAAAGGTAAAAGAACATGTTTTGTAGCAATGAAAACAGTGATAAATCAGTAAGACTCAGGTTAATTATAAATTAATATGTATAATTAATATATACAATTTATATATATATAATTAATAATTATAGGGGAAGCAAGTCATGTAACCCAGAGCCTGGATGTTAAGAAGCTATCCTGTATGGAATGCTTCGAGTTGAGGAGCTGGCAGAGGGAGCAGGCTGGCTCCAGAGGCAGCAGCAGGAGCATCTGTACATTCATCTTACACGAGAGTTGCACAGCAAATGATTGATTTTTAATTTCTTTTTAAGTAACGAGTTGAATTTCCAAGCCCATTTAGCTCTGATGAAATGGATTCTTTCTGTCTTCTGAGAGAAGGAAAATGTAATGCTGAAGTGTTTTCATCCTGTAGATAGAGAGTTACAGCTCCAGGAGTTCAACCAGCATTTGGTAGAGTTAACAGTGAGGGAAATGCAAAGACAGGAGCACTGTTCATTATCCAAAAATGAGATAATATCCAAGTCCTGTGTTTTGTTACCCAAGCAATTTATAAATTAGATTTACCAGTATAACTTCTTTTATTGCCTTTGACCTATTGATGAGTTTAAATTAATTTAAGTGATAGATATCAATCTAATTCATGTGCCTCAGGAATTTACCATTTCTTTGGTGTGGTGAAGATACTTAGTCTCAAAATGAATTTTCCAAAAGGTAAACAAGTGAGTCATTTCAGCCATTTAGACGGAAAGTAGGGGCTGAACTTGGACCATACCACTGGTGTTCCCTCAAAATGAAAAGTGCTTTATATTTGTAAATGTCGATGCTGGATTCTGTGTTGGCCAAGATTCAGATCTTCCTGGCGACAGACGAGTCTGTCAAATCCCAGACCAGTACCATGGCCTTTGTTCTTGATACATGTGTCTGAACATGTGCTGCTGGATGTGTTTCCATTTGCCTTTTTTTTTAGCATTCTTTAGACTTAAAGCGATTTAGGATGCTGGGTGCCTCATGAAGAGCATTTGAGCTGCCAAAGTGCTTCTGAGCTGCTAAAGCATTTTAAAGCTCAGTACTAAAGCGATTTAGTGCTGGACTAAACTTTTCAGCAGCTCAAAAAATAGGTGGTAACTGGGATGATGGTATTTGCCATACCATATTGTTCAGTGAGGCATTTAGGTGTTTTCCTTTTTTGGATAAAGATTCTGTATTTAATACTCTGCAAAATAAACTGCAATTTTAAACTGCGTGCTGCCCTTCTTACAGCCTGGCCTTCGGCCTTTGTCTGGTGCACCTGACTAGAGAAACCCGGTCTACCTGAAGATGTCAGTGCTTATTGTAGGGACATTGGACTAGATGGACTTAAAGGTCCCTTTCATCCCTGACTGTCCTGGAGTTCTGTGATATGAAGGTGCAAAGAAATCATCAGAGGTTCAGATAGATATAATGGAAAAAAGACCCAGTTGGTTTTAACCTTTTCATTCTAGTAAATCAGGGAAAAAATAAAATTAATAGTGAGTTTTAATACTGACAAATTTTTGTCTGTCAGATGACTGACAAGTTGTACCACTTTTGCTTTTTAGGAACTGCTAGAATGTGTCAGTCTCCTGTTTAAATCACAGTTGTGAATGTGCTTTTTTTTTCCTGGGGAAATGTCCTTGTGTGGGAAAAAGACACACAAGTAAAAGACACTTCCTTCATCAGGCCTTCCTAGGACTTCTACACTTACCCCTAAATCACACAGGTGACTAAAATTATATGATGCAACTTTAAATTGCAGAATCATGGAAAATCTAGTGGGAAAAGAGCCATTTGTTCTGGCCCAAATCCCTCATGTGGGACCCTGTATACCCTGCCTGTTCTGACAGACATCTATCCAAAAGCAAGCAGCAGTAAGGGGTTAGAAACCAGTAGCACCAGTATCGCTGTGGTTTTCTCTGTGTAGTCTGTGCCGTTCCCAAAATAAGTCAGGATTTTTTGTTATGTGTGAAGGATGATACAGTGGCTGTTGACAGGTAGTCTCACACCGCCTCCTTTTAGAGCTGAAGCAGAAACTACTTAAGAACTTTCTTTGAAACTTCCTTTTAAATTTGAAGTTTTCTTTTAAATATTGGTATTTTCCCTGAATGTAGGGTAATGATTACAGTAGCATCCACAGCAAAGTGATCCGTATTTACTGATAATTATTATCCACCAGATGACCAAGATTCACAGACCACCATTTCAGACAATGTGCATCAGATAAAAAACTTATCCTTGCAAGGACAGACTATGTGGTCTGTTGGTTTGAAGAGATAGCTGTAGTATGGAAAATATATAGTAGTGAAAAAATAATGGAATAATATGATTTAAAAGTTCTTTGGTATCTCCTTCCACTAAAGCTGTAGCTTACTGCTTCCACTGACCCAGTTTTTGAATCATCATGAGCCAAAAGGAGAGTTTGACTCCTTAATGAGGTTTTCACTGCTTCATGAAATCATTCTGGTTTTTTCATTGGCGTGCCAATCAATCCTATCTGGCTTATCTTGGATTTCTTCTCAGATGTGTAAAAATACCTGGTATTTGTGATGTAAAGTTGAGATGTTATTTCCACCAGAAATCTAATCTCTTTCTCCAAGATGAATGGCAAAATATCAGTACGGTTCAAACTTAATTTAAAGAACATGTTTTGTATGTATGTGTTATTTGTATTAAATTACTTCTTTATTTCCCTGAATTTCCTGTTAGTGAAGTACTGAAATGATCAGGTGGGATAAATAGCTTAACAACCAAATTAAAATATTTGTATGTAACTCTGTGTCAGGAGAAGGCACTGAACCTGACTATTCCATGTTATTCCATTTGGAAAAACACCTTTTTCAGTTGCTTAGCTAGGGTTCTGACCTGCAGGTCAAATTTAGGGTAGCTTAGCTTCGTACTATTTTCATAACAATTCACATATTAGAAACCACAGCAGCAGAGGAGGATCTGTGAGGCAAGAGGGAAAGTACACTTCTGATACATTTATTAGCTGGGATTTGAGAGTAGCTCAAAATCTGGCATCAGGGTTCATATAAATTCATACACACCAGCTGTCCAGCGTTAGATTCATATATGGCTCTGCTCTGATCCTATTGCACAAATCCTGGCTGTACAGCACATTACAGGGATGAAGACAAGTTAATCTCTACCTTTAGAGTCTTACCCTTAGCAAACCCTTCTTGGCAGCAGGCAGAACCACTCACCCAGGACTAATTCTGTCTCAATTTATTAGATGAGAAGTGGCAAGACACGAACTTCATGAACCAGAAGCATTTGCAAATCTAATCATGCAACAGTTTCAAAATGTCTATAGCAGTCTAGGTGTTGATGTTATCAATTGCATTGGCAAAATATAGTTTAGTCTTATATATAATATAGACTTGTTGGAAGACCTGTTTTTTTAGTTAAATGCATTGAGATTTCATTAACTAATAGTGCTTTTATTTACATCAAACACATGGAATTAGCATTTTTTAAAGTCAATGTTTAGTGTACTTCAGCAGTGGCTCCACAGACTGTTTGGAAGAAGCTGAGAATGGTTTAAAATGCTCTGGTAAATTTGTGTCATCTAAATCAGTCAAACCTATAATATGAACATGTATTCATGCTTATGAGCGAAACATGAATGAAGACATGCATAATCTCATTTGCATTTCCACTGGCTTCCCTTTTAGAAAAAGCTCACCTGATCGCTTGAGAAATCAGGTGCTGTTTTAAAAAATAGATAAATATTCCAATATTATTAATAGTGCTAATGTTATTAATTGTAGGATCAAGTGTTCTTGCTCTAAATCTAGGCTGAGTCATAAAACTAGAGATTGTAGTTTTTCCAGAATCCACAGTCAGCAAAATAAATAACTTTTGGAAAGGAAAAAAGCAATTATGCTAGCATTATGTCATACAGGAGCATGAAATATGTCTTCTTAATTGGAGTAAGGTGCCATTGGAGAGGCTGTGGAGCTAAATTCTAATCCTAGATACGTGGGCACAGACTGCTCAGAGACTGAGATTAGAGTGTAATCCTAAAACTGGATTGAGAACGATACATTCCCTAAAGAAAGGAAAATAACTATATTTACACTGTGTGTGTCAGCCAGCAGAGTTTGTGTTGCATGCCTTCACACTGACTTGGAGACACGGATGTTTCCCCGTTCTCGAGCCACCTGACTGGTAAAATTGTGAGAAGCAAGTCATCCTTTTTTAAACACACTGTTCTCAGGAACTAGTCAAGGCTTAGTGTTGGCAAACTCAATCCTTCGGGAACTAAGCTGGGTTCATAAGAGAAGCTCATCTTGTTCACCTTGGAATGGTTGTGCGCAAGGGGAGACCTTTTCCTGTGTGCCACTAAGGCAGCAGTCAGCCTGAGGCACGGGCTAAACCCACAGGTGGAGACGCTTTGTGCTGAGCACAAACACACAGTGAGGGCCTGCGAAGCCTGTGAGGTGAGAGAGACAGATGGTGGAGGAAAAAGGAGCTGAATTCCTACTGTTTGATGTGGCACTGGAGGCACAGAGATCCAGGACAGTCAGCAGCTGAGGTGGGAATTGTGCCGAGCACTCCTCCCTCTCAGCTCGGTGCTGTGACCCCGGGACTGGTCTCTGCACAACCACGGGGCTGATATTTATTTGTGTTTGTGGCAGCACCCAAAGGCTCCTCTGGGAGCACTCTGAGGGCTTTAACAACTCCTGTTAAAAAACTAAGTACAATAACTAAGCAAGAACTAATGAAAATAGTGGAGAAAGTGTGTGCATGCACACATAGAACACTGTACACCCACCCTGGATCCTGGCAAACTGGCACAGGGAGAAGATGTTTACAAGGGATGGGTCTTTCTATTACATCAGTTATATACACAGAGATAAAAGCATGATGTCATTTGTTTTCCTTGTGGATTTATTTCATAATTAGGGATGACACTTGAAACATTATCCTCTTTCTTTGACTCTTTCAGAAGCCTAGAGATTGCGAAATATGGCAAAAATGGGATCAGTTAAAAGGAAACGAAACTCTGTATATTTAACTTTTTGATAATTATTACTTTTAAAGTGTTAAGAATAAATGTGTTGCTTTTTAATTTTATTTTTAAATGCTGGAAATAGAAACTGTAGGACAGAAAACTTTCTGATCATTGGAGGGCCAAGCTAGTACTTCCAAATGAAATGAAGTTGAATTTTAGTGGGATTTGTCTCACTTTTACATGAAATATTAATGCAAATGATAACTCTCCCAGTGCCTAAAGTAACCAGGTAGGGCAAAAAGGTTTTTAGGTAGCCTATTTAAAATTATTTTAATTTAGCAACTCTCTAACTTAACTGGCTAACTAAGAGTTTTAATCTAGAAATTTTGTACCGAATCCTCGCTACCTGCCCTTTTCAGTTAGAATATTAAATACTGAAGCAGTATCACTCAGATTTTCTGAAATCCTGCATTTGAAGAGTCTCCCACCACTAAGGTAAATCAAAATGATGTGGGTTTCCATCATTAATCATTTCAGGTCAGCTTTCTTTATTACAAAGAAAATACAGCACATACACATCTTACAAAATATTAGCAGGTCTGTACTAAACCCACAATTATTATCCAAATTCATGTATGAAGTCACAGGTTTTAATACAAACTTTTTCCCCTTGTGAGATTAGCAGGTGAAATTGCACACCTGACCCTGGGAACAGGCTCAGAAGTCAGCACCTCAGACTGAACAATTTCAGCTCCAGTTTGAAGGATCAGACCATGACAGAATTACTTGAGGTAGGATTGCCTCCCTCTCTTAGTCTTTCCATATTCTGGTGCACTGTGAAGGTCTGGAAATTCACATGTTCTCTAACTAAGGAACTTGAATTTTTCACTCCAAAGACAATACAATAGTGCCGAAGCCTTTCTTAGTTCTCCAGCTAATTATGTCCACATATTCAGATAATAACAAAATGCAAGGAACCGTCATTACGATATTATTTTAAAAAATTTTATCCCACTGTGTACATCGATGTCCCACAAAGCTGTCAGCACTGGGGTTTGTTATGATGGCCATACACATATAAGCAAAATTTTCACTGGGTAAATCTAATGTGGGTACATTAGACTAAAGCAGCCAAATATATCTGTGATGATAGCCTTGATTAATTCTGATTGCACGCTGATTTGGAAAATCCACTGCATCAGAAAATAACTACAAAATATTGAGATTTTTCTGTTGTACTTTAGAAGATAAATTAGCACAAAGATTAAGATATATATGTATTAACAACCACTTAGCTTTTAAGAATATTTTGTTATGGATAGACAAGACAGGGAAATGTTTGCGCACACATAAAAAGCAATGAAACCTGAATCCAAAGTCTTCTAGAAAAATACTGAGTATGCAAGAACAAGCCTTCCCAAAGTAAAATCCTCCATTTGTGAAACAGAACTTTAAATATTTCTAAAATGATCAAGTTATGTCATAAGAAATCCAGCATTTGAACCTGAATATGCAGAATTATTTACCCATAAGAATACCTATAGCAGATTGCTGAGAAATCAGAATAATCACATGCTTTATTTTTCTATATCACCCTGCCTATGCCTAACTTTACTTTGTGCACTCAAGTGCTGCTCTTAAATAATCACCACAAACAAGTTTGCTTTGATTTGCTCCATTTCTGCTGTGAGACAAGTCTTTCCTATTTAATCTGAAAAATCACACACCTTTTGGTATTACTTAACAGGTGTTTCATCACATTTACATTAAAAAACTAGCACTTTTTATTTCATGTATACTTACATCTATTGTGCAGACCTTAGTTTTGGGTACAATGAAGCCACCATGAACATCCAGGAGTGTGTCCCTTCTCTGTGAGTCTTCCTTCCGGGCTGCCTCAGTAATGTGTTTGGCAGCTTTTAAAACACATCAAGATTAACATGTCAAAAACTGCCTTAACTAACGCTGACTTTACTTTAAATACAAACTGAACTTGTCTTGATTAGCCCTCATCCCTGCTCCTAAGCCCTCCCCACTCTGACATCAGAAGCTCTTCTCCAATACCATCCCCTAACCAGGCTGTAAAAACATAATTACACGAAGAGCACTACACTGAGCTGATAAACCTATTTCACATTTAACCTGCTAAGCCGTTGTTAGCTTTTAAGATGCTTGATGCATTCACTTAAAATCTTCCTGTTCCAACAAGAAATACAAGAGGTTTGCAGTTGCTTGGCTCTTCCCTGTTGTGTTACCTATTTATACTGATTTTCAGAAAGAGTGCACTTCTGACTTGGCAAGCAGTTATCCCAGAAGTGTGATATCCCAGAGCTGTGTCTCCGATGGGATTGGGGGGAGCTGCAATGTGGAAATCCTGTTAAGCATATTGTGAGGCTAACACAGGGATCAGTTGGTTATACTGCTCAAGCCGGCAATTTACTCTTTAATTCTCACTGGCCATGAGTTGGTTCTCGGAACCAATGCCTAGAAATGGCAAGTTTGGAAATGTCAGGGAGTGCTTAGTTTCTTTCAATATCTGTGTCAGGTGATGGGATGTCAGGTTTGATGTTTGTTAATCCTTAATCACCTGCCTAAAATTCATCAGGTCTCGCTGCAACAACAAAAAAATTCACCTTATTCTCTCTCAAATACTAACACAGTGCCTAAACCTGGGGCAAATGGGCTCATTCCTATTGAAAATCACTCTCAGGCAAGTGTTATCATTAGCAAAGGGGTGTAATTCTGCTATACTTCTCAACCTCACAGAAAACAAATTATTTTTTAAAACACAACATAAATAGTTTTTAATGTGGGATTATTTTAATTTTTTAAGTGACTGTGACTAAATAGTTTTGTTGTAAATCCCATAATGGCTATTTTGCTGCTGCCTGGACCTTCTTTATACAGAAAATCGCACCCAGAAATATTGCTTTAAAAATCCACTACAGGGTTTTAAAAATAATTTTAGGCCCTCCTTTTAAAAAAATTAAATTATTAGAGACCAGTTTAAATAAACTGAAAATAATTTTCATGTGGTGGTCCAAATCTTTGCATGTGCAGGCAGACAAGGAAGCAAAGGAGCATTCTAGGCTTAAAGATAATTTTCACCTTGTGTTCAGTTCAGTGTAGCTCAATCTGTAGCTGCCTGCAGAAACCTGTGACATGAAATGTAATAAGTAGATACAGTCTTGAAAAAAGTTCCTCTATTGGGATTTTTTCAAGATTATCTGGGTGAGGCTGGAGCAAATGCTGTGTAAGGTGTGGGGTTGTCCAAATAAATAAAAGTAAAACCTTGCATCAGCATCCATTTTTCATCAGATGTTTTAGTCCGTGTGAATCACATTTCAGGAAAACCACAAAAAGTTCATTACCAGGAAAAATTACTTCCTTAGGTAGAAACAAACCCAGCAATATAATAAGGTTATATTTATTTTTGCCTGTTGTACCTAACGAGGGAAGTTTGGAGAGAGAGATGCTGCTTCGCAAGGTCTCTGGCACATCACCCGTGGTTTCTGGCACAGAAGCAGGATTGCTGTGTGCTGTAGTGAACTGTGACAAACACAGTGCATAAAGATGCTTCAGTGGTCCCCCTCCAGAGAAGAGCAAGTTGTCCTTGACTGGATGTTGCAGGCATCAGGCAAGAGTGAGTGCGCTTCAGTATGACACAGTGGTCTGTGCGTCCCGCAGCATTCCTGTTCCTGCTGGTTGTCTTCACCTCAGGAAAAATGGCAAAGAACCAAAGGAGGGAGAGAGAGGCATGTAGGAAATGAGTTATGAACAGAAGAAATTCGTGAAGAGTTTTGGGCAGTTTGGGTACTATTCTAAAGCTGAATGAAGAACAAGGAGATTCTCTCAATTAATTTCAAAAGAAATGTCAACTGCTTTGCATCTTTCACAATTCCTGAAGTACCAGGATGGGTTATCAGTGTGCAATCAGCTCCATGCACTAAGGTAGATACAGTCTTACCATTGTCACTAAACATTTTGTCAGGACTGATTTGGGTCAGAACTTTCTTTGTTCCCTTTTGACAAAATCAGTGGCAGACATAGCTCAGCTGATGGGATTTATGGTCTTCAAAAACGGAAGGTAAAAATTATAGTAGACAGTTTTATTACCAGTTCAAGAATTATGTTGGTTACCAAAATGCAGTGCTGGAATGGATTTGTAGAAGTAGAGAACCTGCTAAACTAGAGTCTGAGCAGGTTTTAATCCATTGTTTCTAAACACTGTCTGTCCTAAGTGAGGAATCTGTGAAGGAGTGATAATCCCTGTTTCTTCTTATCAAGTTTACTGGAGCGAGATAAAAATCTACTTATCTCCACTTTAATGGAGACATATAATGAAATGAACTGATACAGAACTTGACAAATGGCTTATGTATCACAGGTCAGCCTGTCTTTTTCCAGCATGAAATTTGTGTTCAGATAGATCAGATTTGTTAGCTGAATCTCATTTACTTCCACGTTTCTCCAAGAAAGGTCTAATCTACGAGAGAACAGTTGCCACAAGCAAAGTAAAGAAGAGGGTGGTCTGATGGATGGTTTAGAAGTCTGGGACCAGTTCAAGAATGAACTTGAACAGAAGCTGTGTCCTAGAATCCTGGGATCAGAAACAAACACCAAACTTAGAAATGGGGTCTTGGTCCACAAGAAATTGAAAAACAATCAGAGAAGCGACAGGAAAACCTGTGTGTGAGAATCACTGTAATGGACTGGCTATGCAGAATGTCCCCCAAGCTGGAACACTCCTCGAGAGCTAATTTTTTTCCCAATCCCTTGGTTACAGGGTAGGTGCTTTTGCTCTTTCCTGAGTTGCAGGACACTAAAAAGTTCCCAACTTTGGTGTTCTCCTGTACTAAAGTCACACTGACAAGGTCAGCAAAGGGAAGAGGCTGCAACACAACTGGTTGTTCAGTGGAAAAGCTTTACATTTACTACAGCTCTTGAGAGAATTTGGAGAGACTTGGTGGATTGCACAGCTGTTTCATTCCTGATGGAAATCTCGCAATTAATAAGGGAGAACTTTGAGCAAAACTCAAGCTACTGAATTTTGTTTAGTGTGGATGATCTCAATTCCAGAAGTCAGTGAGTGAACCTCAGGGACGAAATATGGCTAACCCTTGAAAATTCCTTTGAATTCTTTTCAAAATTCAATTGACCAAACATTGTTTGTGGAAACAATACTGGGTTTTATGTGACTTTGAATCAAAATGGTTTAGAAGGTCTGGATTGAAAACCGTACAAGTTGAGGTTTCAAAGACCTGAATTTTTGTTTGGCTAACATGGTGTAAAACAAGACTGACAGCTTTTGGTCAAAACTTTCAAACTGGCCATTTGCTGAAAGAGCAAATGTATTGGTAAAATTAAATTTTAATGGAAGCTGCACTGTGCCATGTCTCTGTCATTTACGGAATTTCTGGACATAGCTTTTAAGTTGGAGTAATAATTAGTGAAGTGAATGACAATACATTCAATACCTTTAATGAAAGCATTTTATGGTAGACATGTTTTCATATTTGCTTGTTTAGTGATTTTTTCCATTACCTTTTGTATGGATTTAGGGAATTTTTGGGTGTGGAAAGGCAAGTTATGACAGCACTGGTATCACATTCAGAAAGAAAAATGTTGAATAAATACTCTTTTTTGAAGTAACTTTTG
Organism: Platysteira castanea; assembly: GCA_013397175.1. Taxonomy (NCBI): domain Eukaryota; kingdom Metazoa; phylum Chordata; class Aves; order Passeriformes; genus Platysteira; species Platysteira castanea. The sequence continues at coordinate 1,517,728 of VYXC01001033.1, forward strand.
AAACAGCAGCTAGAATACAGGGATTGGATGCTGTCGTTTAGGATGACTAAAAATGCTTTTTAACCAGCTCCTCTATATGCATAAACTTGTTCTCTCTGGCAACACACATTCAGGTTGAGCTTCCACAGAATGCAATGGGGAGTTTTGCTGAACTATCCAGCCCCATTGTACCAGATGGTACCGTATGGAGGTAACACTGATCCTGTGACTCTGTTGATTTGTAATTAGGTTTCTAGTAATTAATATAGTTTGCAGGCCTTGCATGAACTCTGCAGATTGCCCATTCATGTAAATGATTAACTGAAAGGGGATTAATCCTGGCAGAAGTTCAAGCAAAAAGAATTTTGCAGACTGAAAATTCTGTCTATCAGTCGAGTATATTGTAATAGAGACTGAAAGTTAAGTTTGCATTTGTGTAGCTCCATTTAAAAAAGAGTAACTTGATATCTGAGTGTTAAAAGTATCTGCATTGTGTGTATAAATATACATTTGCTGCAATAAATCTTTAAGTCCTGTTTTTTATGGAATTCAAAATACATATTCAATATGACTTAGTTGGAAAAATCTACTTATTGTCACTACTATATAATAGTACGTAATGTAAATTCTGGCTTTGAAAAAAAGATTGTTTCAGAATTCTACAGATTGTGTTTAGCTGCTCATGCTGGAATATGCAAAGGTTGGAATTCTTACAGCTATAGTAAATCAATGACAACAGGGGCTGTCACACAGCTCTGCACACAACCAGTTCATCCAGCACATGCCCTACAAGATTGTCGTAGGATCCCAGGATGGTTTGGTATCAAAGGGACTTTAAAGCTCATCCAGTTCCAACCCCCTGCCGTGGACAGAGCCACCTTCCACTACCCCAGGTTGCTCCAAGCCCATCCAACCTGGCCTTGGACCTGGCCTTGTCCTGCCAAGTGTGCAGCCCTTTCAGGTCAGGCAGGCATTCCTTGGGCAATGGTCCTCCCAGCCCACTGTGTGTGCAGTGTCTTCCAAAGAATTTTGTCTGGCCCCAAAGCCAATCCCTGCTGCTCTGTGGATTGCGTGGGTATAAAGAAAGTCAACATTAAATTAGTGGGTGACACAGATGCTTGACAGGAGCAACACAGCATCATTGCCGGCTGAGGGATTCCCAGCTGTGTGGGCAAGACTAAATTCTCCTGCCTCAGTTCTGAGGGATCAGAGTCAGAGGATGAATGGAAGGGATAGAGCAAGAGAGAGAGGATGAAGAGAGCTGTGGAGATCATGGTTTGAAGCCTGTGGCTGGGAAAGATGAGGACAGAAAACCTGCTGCTGAACCAGACCACTCTTCCTTTACCGTCCCTTGGCAGCAGCTCCTGGCACGTGTGTTCTGAGTCAGCACAGCCCAAGAGTGCATTACCTGGAACTGGCAAAGTCAACTACAGGGCAATAAACATTTTTCCAGCCCCATTAATTTCTTGCCCCATCTAACTACCCCCATTTCATCAGCACAGTCAGCAACAAGTCAGGCCAAGCCAGAGAATCCTGCAGAGGCAAAGCTGGGGAAGGGAACAGCCATGGAAGCAAACAAGGGTCACAGTGTTAAAGTGCTGCAGGACTCAGATTATCAAAAATCCCTAACAGATAAATATCCCAAATCGTTGCATTCTATATAAATATTGGGCCAAGTGCCTCCCTGATATAATTGTGATTGTATGACAGCAAGGATGGGTTTAGTCCAGTGTGTTTAGACTTGGTATTATTTTAACCAGATGCTTGGGGGGTTGTTTTCCTTTAGTGGATAATAAGGGCCATCCAAAACAGAGTTGCTGATTTGCTTGGGTTTCATTGAAAGAGACACTACTAAAGGGAGAGGAAATCCCCAAAATGATACTCAGCGATTAAGCACATAGAATATAGGATTTCAGTGTTTGCAAATCCTTTTTCTCAAATGAACTTGTGGCACTAATCCTCTAATGGCATTATTTCTTTGGAATATATGCCGGATTAAGGAGTCACAATGAGGCAAAGTACAAAAATCCACATTAATCTCTCCCCGATGGGTGCTGTGTGGGATGCAACTTAAACTATTTTGTTCCAAAATTGGTTCTGTTCCTAACCTTGCCCCAGGTCTAGACAGAGGGAAGAGTAGATATAAACAAGTGTGACACTGAGCACTCGGCAGATGGTCAAAGGCCATTTAACTGGATAGAAAGGGGAAGACATCTATTATTTTTAAACTCCAAAAGCTAAGCCTGCCCTGTGCTGTTCATGACGTGCTGCAGGGAGCAGACACAGGGCTCTGCCAGGCAGGAGCAGGACACCTGTTCAGAAGTGTGGCAGGGAGGAGATGGACAGAGCAGCTAACGGGGCACGGCTGGGCCTGGCTATGTGTGATATATCACATGTTCACAGCACAGCCTGGGCCTGTTGCAGACTGCTGCTCATGTTTTCAGCCCAGTGCAGCCACCTCGCTCTCGTTATCCTGCTTTTTTAGGGGGATAACCTCGTTGTCCCCTCTTCCCTCATAGCTGATGGGGGAAAAGGTAAAGGTTTGCTTTTTAGGAAGAGAACACCATGTCACTGCATTTCCCTTCTCACCAGATTACAGGGATGCTGTCATGGTGCTTGGGGTATTGTCACTGTCATTCAACAGCCTCAGGTGGTGAAAGAACTATTAAACTGGCAGCACATCACCTGAAATACCGATTTCAGAGCATGTGAGTTAGCCCAGCCTAACTACTGTAATTGGTGCTTAATGATTTCCACAGTTCCACAGGACAGAGATTCTCAAATATTCCCATTCCATGTTCTCAATGAACTGCAGTGGGCATTGAGAAGTTTTGGCCTAGGAGAGTCTGGGACATGTGTGGAGGCCTTCCCCCCCGGGGGATGGGCATGGAAGCTGAAGCATGGTCTGCGGGGTTTCCAAGCTCCCTGGTGTTCTCCTGTTCGTTATTGGTTATAGGTGTTTTCCCCGCCCCAAAAACTGTGGTTGTCCCGTGATTCCTGGGTCTTCGGGAAAGAGTTTGTGCCTGACCTGGCTACCATGTGCTGGTCTGTGTCTCTCCTGGCTGCCATGCGGTCAGAGAAATAAAACATCCATGAATATCTACCAAAAATATTGTTCCTGATTCTTTCTACGGTCCAAGGCTGTCTCCAGAGAGGGTGCAGGCCATAACCGGACTGCAACAGCCATGTTCACAAACACGGGTTGCTTGGTCTCTGCTTCATTCCTGGTCACTCTGTTGTTAAGCACCAGTGAAGAATGGTCAAATTCAGTTCTTTACCAACAGAAATGCTGGGATTTTCCATCGTCTGTATAGCTGAGATGCCTGGACACGTGAAGTGAATTAGCATAAATTCTTCATGTGGATACAGGTCTGTAGTGAGATGCTCGTTTCAGAAACTGGGACAGGACAGCCACTGCTGATGTCAGGAAACCCTAAAGCCAGCTTGGAGATCCTTTCTGTTTGGGATTAGAAGTGTGCCCTCCTTTCCTGCAGAGAAAGATGGTTGATCACAGTGGTTTTGTGCATTTCTACCTGCTATAAATGTTTTCCAGTGTGGTACTTCTCATGGGCAAGAGGATTTTCCTGATGTTCACTTTTTCTTCTTCTCATCTTACCCTGTTGACTCCTTGCAGCACCCTGTGCCTCATTCCACCCTGTGTGAATAATTTGTCTGTTTTCACACTGAGTCAAGCCTGTCCTCAGGCTGGTGTCTGCTCATCTGCTTTGCAAAGGAATTATTGGTTTTGTTTATCAGCTTTATCATTGCCCACCAAAATCACTCCAGTTTGCATATGTCTTTAGTGTATACATATCTGTGGATAGTCCCTTGTATCTAAGGAAGTATAAATTTTATTGCACCAGGTGCAGACAAAGGTGAGCAGGAAACAGGGGAAATGGAGAATTTGCCACATGACGGGAGACGAGAAGGGTTTGGCTGGTTTAGCCTACAAAAGGGAAGACCTCATAGACTGAAAAAGATTATCAAGGCTAAAGAGATTCAGCATAAATGGCCATGAGTATGGTTAAGACAGAAATTCTGATGTTCACCACTGAGGAAATCAGACTTTAGGACAGACAGACAGACAAAAAAAAGGTGTACTGAAGTTTGAGGTATATGTAAGGTGTGTCCAATGATTGCATTGCAATGTTGTATTGTGGTGTTGCCCAGATGATTGTGACCTCTCCTCTCATGTCTCCTGTGGCCCTAAAACGACCAGGAGTGTCCTACTCCTCCGTATCCCTTTTTTTACTGAGCTGTGCAACATCCTGCTGACAGCAGGGCTCTGCTCAGCCTCCAGCACTGTTGCCGACCAGTGTGGACAAAAGGGGTGGGAAAACAAAGAGCTTTGCTTCAGGTAGTCTTGTAATCTGATCTCTACGGTGACTCAGTCTTTTAACAACAGCTGTCTCAGGGACATGTAGTGGTTTGCGAGCAGTATCAAAGGCTGTGCTGCCACTTCCTGATTTCTGCCTTGAGAGTGATCCAAGCTGGGACATGATCGGAGCATTTAAATGGACTTCTCAGCCCCAGGAACGGTAGACTTTGGGATAGAGTACAGAAGAATAGAGGGATTAGGAAAGAGCCCACAAACCACTCGTGCAGAGCTGCTGCTATCAAACTGATGAAGACAGAAACTTGTGAGAGAAAACTACGTGGAAAGTTCCTATTCAGGAAAGGAGTGAGGTTTTGTTTGCATGTCATGGCTCACCTATCCCACAAGCCCTGAAAGTGCTGTAAAAACTGAAAAGCGTGAAAGGGATCCTCAGGTGTACCCATGGAAATAACAGGTATGTTGTTTGTTTAAAATAACACCTCTCTACAGCAGGAAATCACAGCCAGGGAAAGCAGGATTGCTCTACAGCTCAGTAACTGCACGTACATCGAGGTACTTTGGTTTGTATCATTTTTGTATTTCTAAGAAATACAGCTGTGACAACACATTAGGAGCCAGACTTTAAACAATGCTTCAGCTTTGGTAATTGTAAATGCTCTGCTCTTGAACACTTGTATCATGGCTACGATATATGGTTGGATGGAGGCAATGGTGGCAAATTCTCAGTGCATCTGAAAAAAGGTAAGCAAGAGTAAACATTGCTAAATCTAATTCTGTCTGCTGATCTCCCGAAAGATGACCAGAACTGCCAGGACAGGAATGAAGAGGACAACCCAAGGAGTTCCCCACTGGACTTTGTTACAAAACAGTTCCAAGGAAAGAGATGTGCTCCAGAAAAAATGAAAGAACAGCCCTCAGCCATCAAACAATTCCTCAAGGGCTTTGACTTTGGGAAATCTGAAGGCAAGGACAGAAGGGAAATTGAAGAAACAGAAATAAACAGTGCTGGAGCTGATGATCAGAGTGAAAAGCAGGATCTCTCTGTAGAAGGTAATGCTGGTACAATAATGAAATACATATATGTGTAAATATTTTAATTTTGTAGAAAATCAGCTGTTTTCATGCTAGCCAAAATCCTATATTTGCTGCCTACAGTTTATCCTCTAGCCAGGATTTACTTCTGATTGGAACATTATCAAGGATGTACCCTGTGATTTGATAGATGCCAAGCAAGGAGTTAGATCCATGTTGCTGAGGAAGGATAAAGCTTTTGGGTGACTTCTCTCTTGGTCTGCAATGTGAGAGTCAGTGCTGAATTCAGCTCATTAGTTGCAGAACTTACTTGGTTTCAGAGCCAAGCTCTGGGCAGTAGCTTGGCTTGTTGTATTTAAGATGGGTCTCTGTCCTGCTGTCCTGCTAAAACAGTCTGAAGACAACAGGAGCAGATGTTTCCTATCACTTGACACTGGACAGGGGCAGGGAATGGGAATCCATCATGTATGTTATTTTGCACACACAGGAATACTTCTTACATCCACTCCAGAGAAAATGGAACTGTTTTTCAAAAGGAGCTGGAAGGTGAGGCTTAGAACCCCATCCTTTGTCCTAAGGGGCTTGGGTCAGTTTGAGGAAACAAAAAAGACAGCAGCTACTGAGAGTGGGATTGCTATTTTCTGTAATTTTTTACTTTGCAAAGCCCAGAAAAGCAGGAACTGCCTTACACAGATGTTGTATGAAAATGCAGCAGAAGCTTTGTACTGATTTGATCTAGAGTGATCTTATCAGTCAGGTTGTTTTCCACATTGATGAAAAATAGAGCCTGGTTTATTGACAGATTTGATTCATTTCCTAAAGTCTTCACCTGGCAGCCTCAGGCAGGATTTACAGTGGTGTTCAGTAGCAGAGGTAACCAGGGCCCTGTTTCTTTGTTGCTCAGATGGACTTTCACATCTCACTTCTGAAGTGGAGTCACCATCTGGTGAGCAGAGATTTAACCAGTTCGTGGAGAAACTGGGAAAGAAACCCAACAGCAAGAACCTGGATCTAAACAATTGTGCACTAAGTGCAGCAGATGTAACAGAGCTAGGTAAATGCCCATTTTATTCAACTAATCACTTCATATATTCCTTTATTTTTTATTTGCCTGTTCAATTATTCCCTCTCCTCTTTGCCCTTCCCTTTTTTTATACAGGCCATATTGACATTTCATCTAATGGCCCCAGGTCTCTGAGACATATTAGTTTATAAATTATATAAATTATGTAATATATATAAATGTAAAGATCATCCAGGTCTGTGAAGCAGATGAATATCCTTCCACTCAAGATATAGATAAGAAAAGTGACATACAAATTGTCATGGCTTTGTAATTCTGTATTGGTTGTAGAAAGCATCTCAGTATTAAGGTGTATTGATATCCAGGGTGTGCAGAAACATGCAAACAGAAAAGCTTTTTCTTTTCTTTCCTTACAGCTTCTTTACTGCCGTTTCTCCCAGAGCTGGAAGAGATCAACCTATCCTGGAATGGTTGTGTTGGAGGGACTTTGAAAGCTCTCACTGTCCATCTTCATCATGTGAACCTGTTAAAAGTCCTCCAACTTAACAGCTGCAGGCTGACAGCTGAGGATGTCATCTCCTTAGGTGCAGGATTTCATTTACATTTACTTCCAGACAGCTTGGGGCTAATGTAATCCATCTCATCTCTTCCTACATCCTACTCCTGCTGCTTCCACACTGGCAAAGTAAACTCCTGCTGTGAAACAGTAGAAACTTGGGCTTATGGGTGACCTTATACCTTTAGGTAGCTCTGCAGAGTTCATTCCTCAGGGTATGAAGCTTTCACACTCAGAAGGGAACAGAATTCAGTCCTATTTGCAGGAAAGAATGTTTTCAGTTTGGATTAGTATTTTTTTGGCTAGAAGCAGAGTCAGTGACTATAGGGTCAGCTTAGGTCTTGGAGCTGCAGGACAGGTGAGTGCTCATCATGAGAACCTCAATGGTCTTTTGGGAGGAGACTTAAAACCAGAAGCGCTGCTTCAGAGCTTTATGACTTGGTGTTTTTCACGTCTGGGAGAAGCTCATTCCTCTGCTTACTTCTTTGCTTGGAGTGCTTGCACCCTGCTTTCTGCAAAGCATGTGATGTAAAGGTTTTAAAGGTGGTGTTACACACTCACTTCTGACATGGAGTCACCTCTGGGCCTGGAGTTTACGCTGGGGTGGATCTGTGGTTTGTATTTAAAAGAAGGGAAAACACAATCAATTAGGAATTATAAAAGTAACTGCTTATTTTGTAAGTTCTAAAATGGGTGTGTGTTATAAAGCTGGGGTTTGTTTATGTCATTCATATCCAAGCCTTTTCCAGGAAAGGTTCAGAAATAAAATGTCATGTATGGTGGTAGAGCAAAAGTGAGTCATGCTATTTCTTGGGGAGGAAATAAGCATCTCTACAAAAGCTGGTGAAAATAACTGCTCTGTTTCTGATGAGTGTAAAAACTGTGTTTAATTTTCTAACATTTTTTCAAATTTATTTCATTATTTTTCAAACCCTTTTCTCATATTTTTGATTTTTTTTTCCTTTTGATTTTTATTGTTTATTTTTACAATTAATTTATTCTGCCAGGTTCTTCAGTGCTGTTTCCTTCCCAGCTTGGTTTAGCTTCTGCTGGGACAGACACAAAATTGATCACAGGACTTGAATTTCCAGTCAAAATGCGATGCCCTTGACACGTGGAATAGAAACAGTCAGTTTGCATTGATTTTGCATGTGCTTTTGAAAACAACTTGTGTATTTACGCCAAACCTGGCCGTGTGACCTTGTTCACATCTCTCTGCAGAAATGTGGCCTTTTGTGGACTCAGCACATCCTGCGTAGGAATCAATGTCTGAAATATAACCATAATATCAACCTTTTCTATGAGATTGCTCAGAGCTTGACTGTGAGAAGTGATAGGACACCATTCCTGGAGTTATTTTCCTTTCTTTATCTTGTGGGAGGAAAATGTGTCCAGAATTCTGTAGTCCTCATTTCAAACAGAAACAGGCTAAGCTGCACTTCTCAACTATACAGCATTGCTCAGTATTCAGTACTGAGGCAATAATTTATAATAAATGCAAAAATAAAAATTAAGATGTGTCCTTTCCTGTCAAACCTGGATATTCACTTACAGAAATAATTATTTTTCTATTATAAACCTTTTGTGAAAAATTAATTAAGAAAACCACCCAGACATGAAAGGATGTTACCGTTAAAATACAATTCTCAATTATTGCACTTTAGATCAAAAAAAAATGTGTATGGCACTTTGAAATTGCATTTGCATATGGTCTGATTAATTGATCTTTCTTGGGAATGAGTTTATGCAAATATGCTCTGCCTCCCTCCTCTACAAAGGAAGCTAGGAAGCTGGATTTTACAGTGGGGTGTTAGTATTTCAAATAAACGCTAACACAGTTCAGATTGGCAGGTGTGTCAAGGCTGGAAAAGGTTGATTTTTCTGAATGTGGTAAAAGTCAGTTCTGTCTGCCTTGAAATTGTGGGAAAGTTAGTTTGGGTCGAAACAGTGTTCATCATGGTTTCTTATGAAGTGAGTCAGAAATTCCTGTCAGAAATGTAACTTTCACATTTCAGAAATAGTTGTGAGAGGAATTCTTTCATTCCCTCCAAAATGACCTGTGGACACAGTACAGAGGATGTTGGAAATTTGCCAAATAACACAGAGCAGAGCTCTACAGGACAGTAAATTCAGACTTGTCACTTGTATTGATTTCCCTCTAGACTGGATTTTCTGGTCCCAGCACAGGCCAAACAGCCTGATGAGGGCTTGGGAACCCGAATAAATTTCAGGTTTGTGTGCACTGTGACAATGACTTGTGATCTATATTGCTCCTTAGACAATGTGAGATTTAATACAACACTGCTGCAGAAGTCATAATTCATTTATTTAACAATTTTCCTGGCAAGACATTCAATATAAAGTAATTTGAGTATTAAGCAGCTAACCTTCCTCTTTAATATATTCCAAACCTGTATTTTTATTTGCACTGAAATTGATGCATAGAATGAATCATCCTAGACTTCCATTACAGGAGAAGCATTTGAAATTGTTTCTCAGCTTGAAGAACTGGATTTATCATGGAACAGTAACATAGGTGGAAAACTATCACTGCTGACAAAAAAACTCCAGGAAGGATGCAAATTAAAATGTCTGAAAATTACAGACTGTAACCTGACGGCAAAGGATGGAGAATCCCTTGGTATGTGTGTCCACTGAGACTGGCTTCACAAAAATGGAACTTGTTTGACTCAGATGATGGTTGTATTGAGCTCAGTATTAGTGAAAAGTTAATTTATTTCAAGCTCTGCATTATAACAGTATTTATGATGTGGGGATTTAATGTACTTTCTTCCAAAGAAGAAAGCTCTAATCATATAAGGGAGGGTTGAGAAGATCTAAACCACAGTCTGGCTGCCTCAGTGGTCCAGGGTTTCTGGATCCTTTGAGATCTGGAGCAAAAAATATGTACCAGAATTTCCACCACTGATTGCTTAAAATTAAGCAGCTGAATATGTAGTTGGCCATGGAATTGGAAAGAAGGGCTGAGGATTGGGAATTTAGGCTGAGTTGGCAACCACTGACCACCCTTCCCTTCTGTCATCTCACCATAGCAGCTTAATCCTGTGTGGTCGTTTTATCTCATTGTGTGTTTTGAAAGGTGTTTGCTCAGTAAAGAGAAGCCCCATGGCTCTCATCTCCACTGTAGGAGGAGCCCCATATGTAACACACAGTCCTATGTATTTTCATTAGAAAATTTTCTTTCTCTTTGTATTTCTGCTTTTTATTCCCCTGTATTTTTCTAACAGTCCTTGTATTTTTTCATTTTTGTTTGTAAATGTTTTTCACAGATCTTCTTGATTCCTATCCAATGTTTATTTAATGTTGTGTTATTTAGGTAGAACAGGAACTTAGCAAGTCTAAACCACACTTAACAGGCAAACCCAGGCCACCTCTTCCTGTTTATCATGATGGTGTATTTTTCTAGAGTTCATCTGTATGTATTCCAGACAATTACCAATTCTAGTTTTCTTTTCTTTTTTTTTTTTCCCAGCTGAAATTCTAAATGTGATCCCAAACCTCGAAGTATTAGATCTCTCTATCAACAGAAACATTGGCTGCAGCATGAAGGTTATAGCTCAGAATCTGAAAAATGTGCCAGGCTTGAAAGAGTTAAACTTGCACATGTGTGGATTAAAGCAAGACAGCCTCCAGGGCTTAGGTTAGACTTTATGTTCAGAAGACTTTCATTCTGAATAAATTGTACATCTGAAAACCATTTAAGAAAGGCAATGAGGTGGGATTTTGCTGATGGCTTGGCAGTATTAGTGGGCAATCATTATTTGCTGTTTGAGGATTGATAAAAGACTACAGGGCCTTTCAGCAGGAGTCGAATTTATCTGCCCTGAGCTCAAGCTTGTGAAAGTCAGTGGGGAGACTCACCCTCCACACCATTTATCTGAGGCATATCTCAGGGCTGTGGGTCCCTGGATGTGCTTCCTCTTTCCCCAGACAGAATATAGACAAGGACACAGACAGGCCAGCTAACTTTTAACAAGCTAATCCTACTTTCCAAAGGAAATCCAAATTTACCATTATCACTTAAACAGTGTCCAGGGAAGCCACTTGAAATGGGCTTGTTATCTGTGTCTCTCCCTAGTGGATGTGGCAAAACAACTGGCATTAATTAGCACATCCAGCAGTAATTTCTGCAGAAGGCTGAGGATTGACTGGATCTGGGGGATGAGCTGGCCTCACCTTCACCTGCTCTCTCAGAGAAGAATGGAGCTGCATGGACAGGGAGGCTTTGCTGCATTACTGTGTGTCTGCTGTGATTATACACTGAAGCTTAGCCCAGGAGCTTTGCCTGCAATACCTGGGGCAAACTTTGACGTTGAGGTAAATAGATGCCAAAGCCCTGACCTGGGCTGTTGTGACAGCCAGTGCCCAGCTTGTTCCCTTTTCCATTTCAGACACTGCTTTTCAGCACCTTACAGAGCTAAGGAAATTAGACATTTCATGCAACAGAGAGATTGGTGGTGGCTTTAAAGACTCAGCAGCTCATTTGGCCAGCTTGAAAAACTTGGAAGTCCTTGATCTTCACCAGTGCTGTGTCACAGAAGAGGACATGACCGTTTTGTGTAAGGACATGTTGAGGAAATCTGTTGAGGATCTGAGTTTTGCCTTCTGAAAATATCTCAAAAACATAAAAGATTCTGCCTGGCAGAATAGCTGATCTCAGTACTTTTTCCATCAGGCACCTCTGAAAGTGCAGTGTGGGGAAGAGCTTTCTTGATCAATAAGGAATGGGGTTTTTTTGCTGAACCAAAGGAAATCTCAGAGTGTCTGATCCCAGGACCTGAATCTGCCGTGATTCAGATCCACAATGGGAATGGTGGAACTGCCACCAAGCAGTGCTTTTTTTGATAATCAGTGATTTAGGAAATATCCAGGGACAGTTCCCCAGTGGTATAAGTTGGATGGACCCACGGTGTGTGTAAGTGCATGGAAATATAATGGCCTAAAACTCCCTTGGTGAGCTGCACACTGACTAGAGGGTGATTTTAGGAGATCTTGCATTGCTGCTGCTGTGTGCTTTCTCCAGGTTGAATTGATGCACCTATGAACACTACTGTGACGAAAAAGGCATTTCGCAATCAACTAGTGAGACAGTTTATTTTTCTCTTTCTGTTATCATAACTTTGTCTTTACTCTTAACAACAACAAATCCCATGACTCAAAGGCTATATTGCCCACATCCTATTTTCCATGACAAAGAAATAACTTGAAGACATGATGATGATGATGGTGAAGCTTTAGGAAATATTCAGTATTCGTGATATCAATCATGATTTATTTTTAATTTACTGAATAATAGAGAATAATAGCATTAAGACAAGAAAGAAGTTTCAGTTAGCAATGAAGACATTTGGAAATTCCCTACTTCACCTAGAAAATTTCCACAGAGTATGGAAGACTTAATTTCTGAAAGAGTTTTACTGAAAATGACATGGCTATTTATGGTCTAAAACACTGCTCACCATGAGCTTGAGTGTAAAAACTTGGTCTTGACTTTTGGATTGATTTATAAAAAAAAGAAATTATGTCAGGCAAATGTACAACTACACATTTGTTAGTTGGATCAGTGACTGTCTAATGAATATTTCATGTTTTCATAGCCCAGGTGATTCCTTTACTCTCCAGTCTTCAAGACCTGAATTTATCCTCGAATAAAAATGTAGGACTGTCATCTGATCCTCTTCTGGGCAGGCTCAGGTTTTTACCGAAGCTGAGATCTGTGACCATCAGCAATTGTGGCTTAGGTGAAGAGTCCCTTTCATCACTAGGTAGGAGTTTTTCTTTAAAGTGTGCCTGTTCTCTGTGAATCCCTGTAGGACAAAACATTCCCTTCTCCTCTGGCTGAACTCCAAGGATCATGGTTACATTATACCTCAGGTCCTGAGTGGAAAAGTCTGTGATGAAACCAGTGCTTTGTGGGACCAGGTTTCAAGGGAAGAGAATTGTATGACTTCCCCTACTATACCTGAGGGGATGAAGTTCTCTTTGTCTGATTGTGAGCTTTTATATACTCCCAAATTTTTGGAAAAAAAGAAAAACATGGTTTTATGTTATGCTGTAATCATAGTCTGGATGTAACACTTCAGCCACTGGAGTAAAGTTTTGACTGAGGGTTTTTCACCTCACTGCAGGTGAAAATTTCAGTAGAAACTTTCTGGGGTAGAGTTCAGCACAGAGCAAGGGAGGAAATGACTGCAGTGGTGGAACAGATATTGCACAGCTGTGAAGAAAAGTCCAATCTAACACAGGACATGTAAATTCAGCCTCTTTTGCCTACTTATTGCAAATCTCTGTGGATTAGTGGCCTTTGATAGGTGTTCCATATGGCACATGAAATCTTAGTACAGAGGGATCTCTCAGTTTCTGTGTCTTGTGCACTTGTATTTTGTACTGTTTACAGTGACATTAAACCTGGAGTAAGACTTGACTGCCTCCAGCAGAAGCTGTAGGAAGCTAAGCTGGTCAGAGGTCCTTGCAGAAAGAGTATTGTATTTATATCACTACAATTATATGAGACTGACACCATGAAAATCAGAGCTGTCAAAAGACAGAGAGCATTTCACCTTAAATAGTGGGTTCACAGCAAAAAAGTGCTGTTTTTAAATTGATATAAAATGGTTTAAAAGCAAGCTGTTAAATTAAATTAATTCAGTGCAACCAGGCCAAGGCAATAACGTGAATAGAAAGACAAAAAAACCTCTCCATAGAGTCCTCATAGATTCTATAGGCAGGCCCTTCTTATTTTCTTTTGTCTGACTTTTATTGGGATAAAAGAATTCATTCTAAGCACAAGTAGTCAGCCTGTTAGGATCCTATTTGCGGGTGAATTGCAGGTGAGGTGTCTGTTGAGGCCATGTAGTTTTCTCTTAGTAAGCAGAAGTTGCTGGTCTTAATCTTTTCAGCTGAGGCTGCCCTTCACCTTCCTGAACTGGAGATATTAGACCTTTCTTGGAATAAGTGCGTTGGTGGGAACCTAAAGCTGCTTTTGGGAGCACTAAAGCTTGCAACGGAGATTCAAGTGTTAAGACTGAGCAGCTGTAACTTGGTGGCTGAAGATTTGGCACTTCTAAGTACGTATAACATGGTATTTACTAGCACTCACGGAGCCAGGGCATTTAGACCACAATTCAGAAGGGGCTTGTTCCATGGGCTGAGCAAGTTTGTGCATAAATCAAATGAAAACATGGAAAATACAGGAGTGTTTTGCCCAGAAAAGGTTTTCATTTTTTCTGTATGTCCTGGACATGCCCAGTGGAAAAGCTGAAAAGGCTAAAATGCAAAGAATCTTTTAGCACTTTTATGTATTAATACAAAAAAGCATCATTTAGAAAGTGTGGGTTTGCATCTGTTTTTTACATCAAATATTTGAAGCTGCCTCTGAGGAGTTTTATTTTGCTCAGATGCTGTTTTAGGGCTCAGTACTTTAGAGAAAATGTCTGTGTTGACAGCCGGTAATACAGGCACTACCAGTTCCCAATCCCTTGGGTGGATTTCTGGAGTCAACTACTGGGGGAGAATTAAACCAAAAATGTTCTCACCCACCTCTTAGCAGCTGCTAAGAAATACTGGAAAACAGGGCCCTGATAAAGGAATAAATTCTAGGATCCTTTTAAAAACTTGCTTATTTTATACTCATCCTTGTGATTCTGTGGGTTTGAGTCAGGGGTTTGAGTGTCTGAGATTGGCAACATCTGTGTGACAACTGTAAGGCCCTGGAATGTGAAATCTGGTGAGGTGAAGCCTGAATATTTTTGACTTTAAAAACTGTCACTCTTGATGGGTGTCTCCCTTGCCAATCATATGTTAAGGATCCCTTTAGGGTATATTAGGCCCTCCCACAGTGAGAGGTGGCTGTTGCTGTCATGCAGCCTCACCTAGTTTTGCTTTCCTCTTTCTAAATCTCCCTGTAAAGCCTGCCTGCCTCTTGTAATTGGCACTTGATATAACCTCCTTCCAACTGACTCCAAGGTTTTCAGGTTGCCATAGACTTTTAATTCAATACTTTGTTCCTTTTGAACTGCCTGTGCTTTAAGGGTTGCACGCGCCTTCAGCTGTTATAAAACTGTCTTTCTGAGATCAGCAGCAAGTGGTTTTATGTTGCTGAGGAGTTAAATCTTACCGTTTGACTGCTGAAATGAGGTATTAAAATACAATTCTCCCTTTTGAGAAGCTTTTAAAGCAGTTGCCAGGATTTATTAGTTGTGTTTGTGTCTGTCATCTCTTGCAGCATCCCTGCAGCAAGATGGCCATTTAGCCAGATTGCAGAAGCTGGATTTGAGTTATAATAACAACATCTCTGACGAAGGCTGGGCTGTTTTCTGCCAAGGTTTAGGAACATTCAAGGAACTTTCGGAGCTGGATGTGAGCCTCCGGCCGTCGTCCTGCCGGGACTGTGGGCCATGGTTCAGGGAGTTGTTGGCAGCACTGACACAGCTGCCAGCCTTGGCAGAGCTGGGCATGCAGAGATGGACCCTTTCAGAGTCCCAGAGGAAGCAAATGGAAGACTTTAATCCAGACAACAAAAGAAACATTCGTTTTGACTGTTGACGAAGGTTGGAGGTGACTGGAAGGCCTTTTGGGAGCAGCACGTGAACCAAGCATTCTGTGTCTCTGACTCAGAAGACTGCAGTTTTTAATAATCTCTTGATATAATTTCATAATTATAGAAAACTGTTATTTAACCTTCTGCACCACAGATCATTCCATTTAAAAACATATTCTTTCAGGTTCTCTGGGCCATGCTTACAATATTTAATCTTCATGTTGTGACTACTGCCAGGGTCATTGCCCACAGAGCAGTGCTGGATTCAGAGGGACACACTGCAGGTTTGGCCATGGAGGGAAGGGCTGGGGTGTGTGTTACTGCAGGTGGGTGGGCAGTGTGAATGTGGCCTTGGAAAACACCTCTAGTGTGAAAATACTTGAAACCGCCACATTTTAAATTTTAGTTTCTTCTCCTCCCCAAACTTTTGCCTCTTTGTGAATTAATTAAATCCTAATTGGGAGATTTGGCAACCATCCCAACAACTTAACATTACAGATTAGTCAGTTAAGGAGAATACAGAAGGAGCTGGTCTGCCTCTGGCCCTTGATGCCTTCTCATAGTGTAGATGAGTCCTGTGTAGAGAATCAGCATAAAATCAAGGTAAGAAACCATTAATTGGTGTCTTTGCAAGTCTCAGGGGCAAGGAAAAAGGTGTTGTACATTAAATCAGAGATGTGTCCTGCTACTTTAACAAGAATTTTGGATACAAAGCAATCAATAAGTGCCAAATTCTGGCATAATCACTTGTGTCGTGGAGCATGTTAACACGTGAGCTCCAGGACTGCAGTGGGATTATTCATCGGTAAGGTATTTTAGGAAGTAAAGATATTAGATGTGCCCACTGAGTGAGGAGTCTTAGAGAAATCCTGAGGCAGCTTGAGGGATAAAGTACTGCTCAATTAGCTCTGAGCATCTCTACATGCTGCAGCAATCTCCTGGAGGAGAGGCACAACAGGATCACTCAGTGGCACTTCCCTAACTTGCTAAGGGCCCCCTCAGCAAGTTCTCCCCTGCAGATGCTGATCAATATTCAGCTTTCAGTCCATGCAACCCTTCCAACATCAGCTTTTGCCTGTTCAGGGCTATAACCAGGAGCTGACCATGCTGTGCTGATACCTATTGATCATTTAACCCGTGATTTCATGTAAGAGTCACCCTGAACTTCCTGGTTCCACCTTCAGTTCCACTTGAAAAGTGCACGTGGCTCCCCCAGCTCTGAGAAATGAGTTGAACTGGAGTCTCTTGGTCAGAGGCAGTAGGCAATTGCTGTGTGGGATCCTAAACCTTTGAAATAAAGAAAAGAGCTCCTGCTTCATATAGGGCTAACGAGAGATTTGCAAGCAGTGACTTAAACCAGGACAGTTGTTCTAATTGGGAAATACCATTATGTCTGTTTAACAGCAGCACACCAACCTGTTCTTCTTATAACTTGTCTTCATGTGACTTTCCTGCTCAAACCTGCCTTTGATCCAACTGGGAAACTGATCTTTTTTCTGTTCTGTGAGAATTTCTCTGAATTAATCCTTTCCCACTTGAACCTCTCTTTCCAGTTCACCTTTAATGTCCACATTCTGTTGAAGTCTTCCTAACTGAACTCAACTTCAGTGCTGGGGTTTCTTGTTCCGTCATAGCTGGGTTCCTCATTCTCAGCTCCAGAGCACAGTACAGACCCACTGCTGGCAAACTCTCCCCTGCTCCTGATCCCCCTGCTCAGTCCTTTGCCCTCTTATTATTCTGTCAGACCTATTGTGCCACTAAAAACCTTTTGTTCCTTTTATCACCTCTACTAAATGTCCTGTCAATCTGCCAATCTTCCCAGAAATCTCTCTTCAAACAATTTCCTCCTTGGTAGTTTCTGATTCATCCTTCTATCTGTTCCTCTTTGCCTTTACTTTGGGTGAAAAAATTTCATCAGACATTTCCAAACAATCAAAACAGCCTCAGTTACCCAGTGAAATGGAAAATCAGAACAGAGCTGTCCCACTTTCCTGCAGTCCCAGCTCTCTCCTGCCAACAAGCATATTAATGAGATTTCAGTATCAATCAAGAGCCAAACAGAAATGAGTTCCATACCCTGGATACAGATTCAGAGAGCACTACCTGGGGATGGAACTCTGTGAAGAGCTGGTCTCAATGACCCTGCCTTCATCAACTCCCTCGGGATGCACCACCTTCCCTGGGGTGAGACAAGGGGAGGGAGAGCAGGACTGCAGTTCTGCTAAACTAAACAAAGGGTTCTGCTCCCACCCACTCTGCATTTTGAACCTGCACCATGGCTGGCCCCAGTCCAGCTCTGTGCTCTATGTACGCTGCAAATAAAACTGAGGGGCTTCAGGGGTAGCTGAGCAATACAGAATAAAAACTAGACAAGGACATTGTGTG
The DNA here is from genome assembly GCA_013397175.1 of Platysteira castanea. Classification (NCBI taxonomy): domain Eukaryota; kingdom Metazoa; phylum Chordata; class Aves; order Passeriformes; genus Platysteira; species Platysteira castanea. The sequence goes on from VYXC01001033.1 coordinate 1,535,600, forward strand.
TCTAGGACAAACAGCTGTCTGCCTGTCAAGTGCTGTGGAAAGACACGGTTGCATATAAATTTGGCATGCAAGAATTAAAGTAATATTATGTTTGTCATGGTTCTTTTTAATAACAAAGGTGTTATGATGTGCCAGAACCAGAATCATGGCAGAAATTGCATCCTGCAGACCCACTGCTTTCAGATAAGCCTGTCATACACAGACACATCACAAACTGCCACCAAGCTACCTCAGAGATGAGCAGTACCACTAAGGAAGTGACAGCTTGCAGTCCTTCAAAGTGCTGTAGCTGCAGATTGTCAAAACATCAGTGAACAGTTTTGCAAAAGTGTGGAGATACTTTCAAACAGCTTTTTACACCTCTGTAAGACAGGATGGTAATGCAGGTCCTGGCAGAAGTGTGTGTTCTGCCTGTCTGGAATCCTAATCCATATGTCCAAACAAGGTACTGATTGTTTCTGGAGGTAAAGTGGTAGGTAAGGTTCATAAACTGTGATATCGTTGGGATCATTACTGAACACAGACAGACAACATGAGTTTTAAACACTGAATTTGATATTATTCCTGTTGTGACAGCTCTGGCCTGATGCTGCACCATGTACCTAAAGAGATTAAGAGTCCCTTCAGTCCTGCATTTGGGAGCAGCTGAACTCCATGGAATTTCCATATTGCAGCAGACTGAGATCTTCCCCCTTCTATTGCTCCTGCCTGCAATTTGTTTATGTCTTCTGGCACACATTTAATTCCTTCATCCTGTCCCAGCTATAATCTTTCTAATGACTCCAGGAGGAAGATCTCCTTTGGAAAGATACTGAATTGATTTTGAGACAGGGTAAGACATTTAAAATTTGCAGTTCCTTCACCTCTGCAGGTATCTAGACACAGTCATCAAAAAGATATATTATGTCAATTATATAGTAATCTTTGGGATTTTGTGTTTAGGGAAGAAATCGCCTAAGAAAATTCTGTGGAGCTGCATTACTGTTGATAGATGAACACAGAATATTCTGCTCATTAATGTCACATTATACCTCACAGTATGGTGGAAATTTTGGCACAGACATCTATGTTGTTTCCTGTGCTGGAAAGATTTCTTGTGGGTTTAATTTTATTTCTTAGAGAAACATTACTCTGCTTCTTCATTTCCTTTGTATGCACAGTGCAGGGGAGAGTAATTTAAATTAATGAAATCTGAAAGTGAGTCTTTTGCATAAATTACTACTTCTGTAAATGTAACCTTCACGAAGAAAACTGCACCAGTGAAAAAATCCTTGGGTAAAAAGCATTGCATGATATAAAAAGGAAAGTGTATTTTGAGGATGTCTATGAATACTCTTACACTTAGCACAGCCCAAGGGTGCATAATTGTTCATTATCAAATGAACAGCAAATGTTCATGGAGTTAAAGACATTAACAATATCACATCCATTTTTAAATTGCCTTTTGCTCGCTTCATGACATATTGATTCTGTGCAAATGCAGCTCTTATTTTCCAGTGTATACAGAAAAAAATGATGCAAAAAAAATGCAGCAGTCCCTCCAGTCAGGATTCCATCTTTATGATTCAACACAAAGGTCAATGTTTCCACATTCTTACTTTTTTCTTCCTGCCTGAATACTGAGATGCCAGCGATAATGAGGAACCCAGGCTCAGGTATGAACCAGTGAAATGTCCCTTCTCACTGTGGTAGGGAAAAGCAGCACTTGACTGTAATGGAGAAATTAGATTGTGCAAAAGGAAGGTATCAATAAAACAAAAATTAAAACAAAGGAACAAATAAATTTTTCATAGTGCATGTTCCTTTAGGAATAGCATCAAAGCGTTTTTCACTCAGGTCTAGTGTCCTGACACTGATTAACGCAGGTACAGTGTGTAATGTGGTATTCCTCACATAAACACGCGAAAGGGAAGGCCAGCAGCAGAGCTGGTGTGGGATCTTCTCCAGGCTCTCCAGACAGTCTGAGCGCTCTGGTGCCAGGGAGATTCTTCAAACCTGGGGGAAGTTTGTGCAGGAGATTCCGAGACAGAGCCAGCACAGCCAACTCCTGGCGATGCTGCAGTGCAGGAAAATGGAGCCCAGCCCCTCCTGCCTGAGAGGGCAGTGGTGAAATCACCAGAGGGATTTATTTGCTGGAAAGGGCCAGCACAGGGATCTTTGAAGAAGCAGCTGATTCGTGTAACCATGGACCAAGTTTTGCAAAGGCTCCTCGGAGACCGCGGGCAGACCAAGTCCGTGCTCTGGGGACGCGGAGAGGAACCTGCCCTGCCCCGCCTGCGGGGTCTGGGCAGCACCGGGGGGCTCAGCCCCGCACAGGGGACACCGGGGGCTCCTGGCAGCCCCCTCCTGCTCCGGGCCGGGGACACCCTCGTTGGGAACGGGCTCCGGGCCACCCTCGTTGGGAACGGGCTCCGTTAGCGAGCTCAGCTCGGAGCAGCCCGGTTACCGAACTCACCGCGGGCCGGTCACCGCAGGCTGAGCTGGGGACAGGGGACAGGTGCTCATCGCTCAGGTAAGGCCTGTGGGGCGGGGGGGCTCAGCTGCCACAGGGATCACCTCTCTGTCAGCTCAGATCCTTTCATCTCTGAGTTTATTACAGAATATTCTGAGCTGGAAGGGACCCCCGAGGATCATCAAGTTCGACTCTTAAGTGAACGGCACCGTGCTCTAACCAACTACAGCACATCAGAAACACACCCACCGTTTTCCTCATGCTTTTCCTGTATCTGTTACTCCCAACCACGAGTTGTAACCCTTTCCAGACCAAGCCCATTTTTAGTGTTATGCAGATCCCTCCTGGTGCTGTTCCTAGGCTGCCAAAACGATGCAGTAACACTTGGTTTTGTTTTCCAGCAGGTCATGTCGGTTCTTCCAGATCTTCACCTGCACTATGTGCAGGCCTGTCAAAATTTGAGCCAGCCTGAAAACCCCTTCATTGCTCGGGTGCTTCAAGAAGCTGATAAAAATGATGAAATGTAAGGAAATAACAAACGATGTGTTTCAGATGCTTCTGAAAGCCTTAAATGGGGTAGCAGGATGAGGAATTGAAAAATTAGAAAGTTCATGCAGTTTCAAGCTTAAACACAAATCAAATCTAACATTTACTGCTGAAGTTCTGGTTTGACTCATCTTGACATCATCTTGGCAGAAGTTTGCAGCTATATATCCTTTCTGGGCAGCTTTACAAGCAGTGAAATCAAAAAAAGTGAAAAATGTACAGGATGGTGCCTTTCTGTCCCTTAAAGAAGCCAAACCCAGTGTCTAGTCATCCTAACTCCCTTCCTTGTGTCTCACTCCTGTTTAAAAAACCTCAGCTGCATCCAGTTGCCTTCCAGATGGTCATGCTTCCCTGAGCTGTCTCTGAATCCTGCCAAGCTATTAACCACCCAAATTCTCTCTCATTCAGGGGCTAGGTACTGCTTCCTCTCATGGACGGTGCTGTGATCAAAGTTAATTGTCCTTGGGGGGAAAAAACCGGAGAAAGTGAAATGGATTGTGTCAGGTTTTGATCATGAGGGCAGGATAAAGTAAATAAAGGAAAGAGAGCAAGTAAAAAGATGATGAGGTAACCTCTGAGATAATCTTTATTTCCCTCTGCCTTCCCCTCATCTTGCTTATTCCTGTTCTCTGTGCAAGCATGGCCTTGCAGCTGAGCAGTGCCTTCAGAAAGGGCAGTGCTGAGCTACAGCTTCAATCTCATTCTCTGTCGTGGTGCTACCAAAAGAGTGGCAGCAGATAACCCTGTGCAAGAGCACCAGTGAGGGCAGCCACGGGCACACCTCTTATCTGGAGTGAGAATTAATTTCTCTCTATCATTTTACTTCTCCCCATGTGCTTATATTTTTATGTTATTGCAGAAGTACAAAAGGAATCACATTAAAATTAGCTGGAAATAATCATCTGGTGCCTGTGCCGAGAGTTACGGATGATGATCTTGGAGTTCTTGTCTCTGTCTTAGGCCAAGCCACCTTTGTTACAGGTAAGGTTTTTCCCTGTGTGTTTGACATGGCTATACTAATATAAAAAAACGCGATCAGTCTTGATTTCAGCCTTAGTTCATCTTTGTTTCTTTTTGTTCAGAGATCAGTTCAATTTATATATGCATCTGTCACATTCCGCATTCTTCATCTTTTTCAGGTTTGGATCTTGCCTATAATATATTGACTGATGCTGGAGCAAAGACCATGGCAACATTCCTCCAGGTGCCAAGAAATGTTTCTCTTTCAGCAACTTGTAATCTATTTGCCTACAGTAATATTTATATATGGTGTACTGGGGACAAGAATGAGCTGGCTTGGCAAAATTCCAATAATTTTGATTATCACATCCCAATCCATCCTACTAGCATCTCAGATTGTATTCCCTGTGGAGATTTTTAAATGGTAGAAGGCCTTTGGATGTTTGGCTGGGGCGTCCTGAGAAAAAGTGATGGAATAAACTATGAGGCTTTTCAGCTCACAGTTCAATTCAACAAAGGGGATAATGACTGTGCCCAGTGTGCCAGGGCCTTTGTTTCAGCTATTTTATAATCTCTGTTAACCTTTCCATAGGCCTAAACATAGGGAGTTTTAATGCAGCCTTTTTGTCACTGTAAGCACTGGATTGCAGGTGGAAAATTGCGAGTTGTCACCCTGTGCCTGTGTTCCTAGAGTTTGAGGGGCACTGTTAGGTTCACAAAATGCCTGAATTTGTGCATCTGAGCTTGACCACCTGCCTTGTTTGGTCATGCTGAGCACAGGGGTCCCAAGTGGTGCCTGAGGCCCCATGAGCGCCACCCCCCCCTCCCCAACAGTTTTATACCTTGCCCTCATCACCTGACATAATCTGGCATTCTTTTAACCACTTCTAGGTCATGAGCTGCCTGAAATGCTGCAAAGGGCAGAGTTTTGTATGTATATCTCCTTTTTGGAAAATACAGCTGTGCTTTAGAAAAAACTCTCATTGCTTCCTGCTTTGTTTGTTCCCAAGGAAAACTCCGCTCTGAGGTACCTGAACCTGATGTTCAATGACATTGGCACAAGCGGGGCAGAGCTGATAGCAGGAGCACTCCATGTGAGTATTTGCCTGGGAGATTTAGACAATGGCATCTCCTTTGATATTTTTGCTTTTGATGACCAGTACTGGCTGTCCTGCCAACCTCAGAGCTGGCTGAAAGGGGCCTCTGTCTTTGCTCCATTCAGCATGTTGCTGTGTCACAGGGATTGCCTGTTTTCCCAAGGCACACTTCAGAAATCAGATTTCACACAACAGAAAGTTGCACTGTGCTGCCATTAACACTTAATTATCTATAAAAACACATAATTTTCTATAAAAAGCACAACTATGGCAGCTGGGATTTTCTGTGTGAAAAATGCTATGCTACAGGATATATAATGCCATCATTTTTTCCCCAAAAAAATAAATTATTTTGCCTGTACTTTGACATCAATATTTGTCTTGATTCAAGATGTCTGAGACATGTTTTCAAAACTTTGCCTTACAGCAGCACCACAAAACCAAGTTTGTTATTTTTAATGTGGTTTCCCAAGGAAATGAAGCTTGTGTGTAAGATTTGTTGTGTTTGTGAAAAGAGACTCACACGAGCTCTTTCTTCCTCCCTCACAGTCTTTGAACCCTGAACCGATTTCAGCTAAATTTGACAGGCCTCCAAAACACTAAGGCTGTGCAGTAGATGTACAGTGCTGGGCTCATACGAGGCTTACCAGATTTAAATCAGTATTGATACTACTTGCATCTCAGATGCCAATTTAGGCAGAAATATTTGCCTGGATTATTTTCATGAGTGTGATGAAATTCATGAACTTGGAGGAAACAAAAGTTTTCAAATACTGGAGTTTTGCTTGCAGACTCTCATGTGTTTGATGCCACTGAGGGGAACCTGAGCCAAGAGCTGAGCCAGTGTTATCACTTAGACACAATGCTTCTGGAAGTTTGTTTTGTCTCCGTGTGACAACCAGCAGAATTCACATTAAAAAAAAAAAAAAT
>VYXC01001033.1:1541596-1561168 GCA_013397175.1 Platysteira castanea
TTTTTTTTCAGGCCAACTTAAAGGATTTTTTTTTTTTTTAATTTTGTCTAGGGGAATGAAAGTCTGGTGCACCTGAGAATGACTGGAAACAAAATAGGAAACCAAGGTGGAATGTTCTTTGCTTCAATGCTAAAAATTAACTCAACCTTAGAGAAGTTGGATCTTGGAGATTGTGATGTGGTGAGTAACCCAGTAAAATTAACAGCAATAAGACATAAGTCTTTCAAGGGTATTACAAGGGTCCTGCAGTGCTTAATTAGGGGGAAATGCCATCTGTTGTCATTGATTTGTGACAGCCAGAGGTAACACAATATATAATATTGCAATGTGTGCTTGGAAAGGCACACTGCATGAAGCACCCGTGAAGTCAGAACTGGGGATATTTTAGAGCCACTGTGTCTCTCTAGGAATTCAAGTGCTTGGCTTGCACATTTCCTGAGGTGTTTTTCTGCTGTTCCTCTCTGTTAAGCTAAGTCTTGTGTAACTCATGTTGAAGAATGGACTTCTTATTCCCCAGAGAATCTTTTCCTTCTAAAGTGTGCAGTGCTGTAACACCTGAAGGTCACCCATCCCATTGCTCTGCTGCTCCTCTCAGAGCCTGACCCGTGAAGGACATAAGCTCAGCAGTGCTGAACTGAGTAGAAAAGCACCCAATTTACTCGTGGACAATGTGGTTCCTCCTAGAGCTGGGCGCTGAGACTTCTTACACAGTGCACTGGGAAACTTGGGAAGCTGTGCATCACTTTTAAAAGCCGACATTTGTCTCCTGGAAATTCAGAATATTCTTCTAAGCCAGAAGGGGAATACCCCTCAGAAAGTGTGAAAGTGTTATGAATACACGAACAAGGAAAGTGTAGGCAGTGTAGGATTTATTCAAAAGCTTAGTATGTGTGTGCTTGGTAAGGAGTTGATAGAGTTGGTTTAAAATGAAATGGCTTTGGGTACAGACCAGCCTAATTGAAAAGTATAAATATAAAAAGCATAAATATAAAAAAATATATAAATATAAAATAAAAGGCGAATTAGAAGGAAATTAAAAAAAAAAAAGCTAGATTTGTCTGATTCATACTAAATATGAATTTACCTAGTGGATAAATGTTAGGGGAACTCACATAAGCTGATTTTGCCTCCTAAATCAGGGAAATCAAAATACAGGATCAATTTAATGGACAAATATTTTTGAGATCCATTTTTTTTGCTTTTTATTTTCTGAGTTGCCAAGTCATTTGTACCACTTAGTCTAATTTCAGTCTGCTATTCCATAGGCAGTTGGCATTGGCATTTATTATCAGAAAATCCGTTGTGTCTGTAAGCAGTTGCCTACTGTACTTCCATCCCTCCAGAGTACATGAAGGCAGAAAGAATAGTAATGGTAATTTGGTAGCTTAATCTATACACTGAACAGGTTTCTCTAAAGAGCTTACTTATTTTCATTTCCAGGGCCTGAAGTGTCTGACAGCAATAGCCATAGCCCTGACTCAGAACAAATCTCTCAAAGCAATAAACCTAAATCGTCCTTTGCTGTCCAGCCAACAGGTATGTGAGTGACTGTGAAGTCAGCTCGGAGAGAGGGGCATAAGTCAAGTCAGTACTGATGTATTCATGGACATCTGAACTACACAGGTCTCTGGATTTCCTTACAAACTGGAGAAAATGATTGCAGGAATATTATTTTTCTCTTTCCATGCCAAGTTTTGGGCAGTCACCGGCTGCCCCTGTTTAACTAGAAGGTGAAATTTTAAAAAATTTCCTTGTTGGTACATTTGTTAAATAACGAGCTAGTGGAGAGGGGTTGGTACTGGAGAAGCAAGTATTCCTTCTGCTGTTAGAACGTGGAGTCTCCTGCGTTGTTCAGCAAACTGAGGGAGCAATGCTGGGCAGCAGGAAATGAGGGGGAGCACAAAGCATGCTGTTTACCTGAGCCTACAGAAGAAAGACCCTGCAGCAATACCCCACATTCTCTGGGCTGGGTGGTTTTGCTGTCTCACCCTGTGCACGGCTGGTGCTGCTCAGGTCTTGGCTGCAGAGCTGGGTGGAGGTGGATTCACCTGCCTGGCAGAAGTTCTCAGGTGTCTGGGACAGGATTAGTGTTTTCCTGATGGCAGGATAATGAAATTAAACTGTCACGAAGGCCAGATCCTCCTCAGTTCCCAAAGGTAAATTTTACAGTTTAAACAGATTTTAATTGTTTCTTTTTCAAGGCAGGGCTTGGTCTGCCTAACCCCAGCTTTGGAAGTCAGTTTAAACTACTGCTATTGATAGCAGTAAGGACCTGGTCTGTCAGAGACTCTATTTGTCATTGTTTCCACCTTCAGCTCTATAATTTTCTGAGGTTTCTGGGTTTTTTCTTTATTTTTGACTCACAGTATTCACTCAGTTATTTTTTTAACTAAACATGACAACTTCAAACAAACTTCCTTCACCTTAGAGTGGCTGGACATATTTTTTCCCATAGCAGTCCTGTTTCTTTTGCATAGAATTAACAGAATCATTCAGGTTGAAAAAGATCTCCAAGATCAAGTAAAAACTTTGACCAATTCCTTCTTGTATGAAAGAATTAGCATCATGACAAAATACTTTCAAATGTTAGCAAAGACTGACTCAAACATGCAGTTTTGTAAGAGCGATAACAGGGAGGGAAACTGATTAGACCTGGTTAAATATTGATGCTTCACTGATACTTGCAGGGATGTACATAGTACTGTAAATCTGCAAACATCTCTGTAGTATTTTTCTTTTTTTCCCCTTTTCTTTCATTTTTAGCTTTATCATGAGATGTTGTTTTATGGTTATTTTTATACAATATACAACATAGAACACTACTGATGACCAGATCTTGCGGTTATTGTGTATCTCCCTTCTACTGAAGCAAGACTGTATCTTATCCTAAAGACCAACGTAATAAAATTGAGTGTATGTTTTTAGGAAGAGACCACAGTTCATATAGCTCGGATGTTGAGGAGTAACTCTTCTCTTGTGGAACTACACTTGGGCAAGCATGAAATGAAAAACTTTGGTGTAGAGCGACTGTGTGAGGCCCTGCGTGAAAACTCCAGCCTGAGATACCTTGACCTTAGCTGGTGAGAGTGATTAAATGTGACACAGCCCTGACTAACATAAGTAACTCATTTTCTTGGCAACTTAAAAAAAAAATTTAAAACGTGCATCTCTCTTGCAGTAATAACATAACCTGTGATGGTGCAAAAATTTTGGGAGAGCTGCTAAAAACGAACCAAACCCTGGAAATCCTGGATCTTAATGCAAACCGAATAGAAGATGTTGGAGCCATTTACCTGAGTGAGGCCTTGCTTACATGGAACAGGAGTCTGCAGGCGTAAGTATTCGCACGGATTCCCCAGAGACTGCAGGTAAGAAACCTGGACTTTGCAGTGCCTGAAATGGCTTCAAAGCTCTAAGCCTTGATGTTGATCAAAATAGGCAAGTCAGGAAGTTTCAAATGTTGTGGTCAATTTTTCCTTCTTGGGGAAAAAAAAGACGTGAGTGAGAGATTGGGTGGGATTTCTTTGCTGAGCATAGGTGTCTGCTGCCATGTGAGATGCCCCAGGACCTGTGAGACACCCTGGAGTGCTGGAGGTGAGTGCCAGGGCTGCTCAGAGCCCTCACAGCTTTCACAGTCACCCTAAGAGGGTCAGGGGGAAGGCAATTGATCTGTTAGTTCTTTCCCCGTCTTTGAAGTGCAGGTCCCTACGGTGCACAAACGAAAACAAGAGCTGTAGGTCTTCAGAATTTTGAGATAATCAGATTCCACGCTGGGATAAGGCACTATATTTGTTGGTTCTGATCTTCAACACTTAAGAAAATCCTCTGTTTAAGTTCGCTTCGGGTGAACCCAGAAGGGCTGTAATCTCTCCATCAGGGTGTCTTTTGCAGCCGCGTTAAACCCCCGCCGGCAGGATGTAAAAGCTGATCAAAGGTGTTACCTGAAGCCATTAGTTTTAAGTAGCAGACTGAGGAGGTGGCGGCTGCGAGGTGCCTCTGAAAGCCTTGCAGGTTCATATTTTATATTCACTAATATAAAAATAACTGCCATTCCACAAAGATCAAAGCTTAGCCTGGATAAATGCCAAGGTTTGGGCTTCAAAGCAGACTAGAGATGAGACCTGGCCACCATGCAGCAAAGTCACTGACAATGGAGAACTCAGTAGTGAACAACCTGGCTGCACGAGTCATGGAAAGGCCTCGAGAAATAAAACAAGTCCATAGGCCAACTACCTTTGGCCACCTGAAAAGGATATTAGAGTAGGACTGGCCTTGATACAAATACATAATTATATTATTAATTTAAAAGTTCAATATATATATTATATATAATAATAAGACTAAATAATAGTTAAATTCTTATTTTTAACTAAGAGATGGGAATTCCATGGTTTGACACACATTTTCTCTGTTTTCTAGGTTGTCCATAGTAAGTAACAATATAACTGGCAAAGGACTTGTAGCTCTTGCACACACAATGCAATTCAACATGCAACTTTCCCATATTTACATCTGGGGGAACAAATTTGATGGAGACACCTGTGTGGTAAGTGTTTGGTTCTGAACTCATCTGAGAAGGTTGGAGTTTGTTCTGATTTGTCTTTCCATTGTTGGGAAGACTACAGCAATAAGAAGACACCTGATTTATTTGGTATTTTTTTATTGTGATTATAATATAGTGGTGGTGCTGCAGTGAGACTCGCCAGAGATCTGCACACTGAAGGGACTAAGTGCCACGTGTTATCTTGCAGAGCCTTCACTGCAGTCCAAAGAAGTACCACGTGTCATATTCCTGGCTTTATTCATTCCAGGAATTCTCGGACCTGATCGAGACGGGCCGCCTGCCGCTGGGCTGCACAGACGTGGCTCCCTACAAGGTGGATGGGAAGGTTTTCCTGGCAGAGCTGTCCCACGGGCTGGCCAAGCACCGCTACTGGGCCCCACGCAGCGCCGCCGTGGCCCCCGGCGCTGCCAACGCCAGCCTGGAAATTGTCAGCGTCTCAGAGTATTTGTGAGTGAGGCTGCACCCCAGGGCACTCCCTGTGCCTGAGCTTTCCCTACTGGCTTCTAGTAAAATAGATTATACCAGTATCAGACTTGCTGCATGTTGTTTCTTTGGGGTTTGAGTCTAGGAGGAATCTAAACCAGCTTGAAATGGCAACAGAGAGAAAATATCGAACAAATGACCTTGAAATTCATTGCTAAATAATGCCCCATCTATTAAGAGTCTGTAACTATGAAAAGATTCACACCCAGGCAGAGCACACTGACAAAAGCAACACCCAGGACTGCTGCTGGGCAGCAGGTCAGGTATCCTGCAGTCAGATTGCTGCTGAAGCTGAGAGCTTTGGGTAAATCCATTTGTTAGCACTGTTCTCCATGTACTCTCTCCTTTTCCTTAGTAATTGCATCCTTTTGATCTTCTTCCAATAGTGACTTTTTTAAAACCAAGGTAAGTGAACTTAAGCATTAAGCCACAGCCATGCTAGAATTTAAAGCTGGTGAACCCAATTTGCTGGGATATACATGGAATTTTGATTAAATTGTAGCACATACTTGTACTACAAATGGAAACCACCACCAAACCTGCTGCCATCATTTATTCTCATCTCATGAAAACTGCTTAAAAACATTTCTATCATTATAGCCCTCTGGCAATTCCTACACATGAGTAAGACAACATATGCATGTAATGGTACTTAAATGTTGTTTAATGGTTTGGATACAGACTTTGTGTAAGTTTGGGAATCACTCTGCTTGTTTCCTTTTTCCATTCACTCTGCTCATCCCTGCAGAAGTGGCTTAATTTATAAATAGAAAAAGTCACCAAACAGGACAGCAGAGGTTTGCTCCAAGCCTTTCATTAATGCAATCCTCTGCCCCTCTAAATGTGCCTGTTAAATATTAGCATAAAGTACCATATCTGTGACTGTATGTACCAGATCAGAGCATGAGGGGGAAAAAGGTAAGAAAGTGATTTCAGTAAAAATAGCTGGGAAGCAGCAATGTAACTGCTGATGTTCTGACTCTGTATTATCACTGTGGTAGTGTAGGAACAGGAAGACATTTGGACACCTCTCCCCCAGCTGAAATGACCAGGGCAGTTGTGAGAGCTGGTGTAGGTGAAGGTTTATTGTTGTATGGTTGTTGGTTTTTCTTTCATGGCCCCTAGCCCAAACACAAATTACTCAGGCTCTGTAGCTCCAAGATCCCTTGGTATCCTGAGAGGACTTAGAGCTAAGCCCAGGGCAGGTGTTTGTTCTGCACACCTGCACAGGGCCCTCCCAGCCTGCAGTCACTGTGTTGAGCACAAAGTCCATACATCACCCTGTGAACACCCAGCTCTAGAGAGGAGCTGGTATTTTAACTCTTGTTCAACAAGGAAGGATGGAGCAACAAGAACAAAAGTTGGGGATACACTGAATGGGGTGATTTGAGATGAATTCCTAAATTCTGAAATAATTAGATAAGCCTGTGTTGGTACTTCTGTGAGTGCTGCTGCTCTGGGTCATTGCAGGCTACACTCTGAGAGTCTCATTACTGACACACTGGTGACAGAATTTCTTGCCAGAAACACCACTACAAGATTCAGACAAATATTTTTTCAGTGTATCTTTCTTTCCCTTGTCAAGTATATGAAGTGCAGGCTAATTTCACTGCTAAAACTAAGTCTCAAGTTACTTGTATGAATGGCATTTGTTAATCTGAGTTGGTAACAGGTACCAAATTCTACCAACAGCAGTATTTTGTTTTTAGTGATATGGTAAGATGGCAACACTATTGTATATATCAGGATAAATGGCATCTACTTTCAAAAGTGCTGGTGTATGTGTTTGAAGTATTTGCACTCTATCTGAACCCATTTAACAGCAACTTGTTCAGCCCATAAAGCACTCTTCATTATTGACAATATCCATAAAAACAGCTCATGTGTTACAGTTTTCTCTGATATTCCTTTGTAAGAAAGGGCTGCAGAGTAATTCCTACCAAATTCTGTATAAACAGCTTCCTGCAAACTAAGGCAATTATTTATGCAAAACCCTGTATTGTTTAACGAGGCCTATGCCAGACTTCTACTGCTTCCTTCCTCTGACCTTGAAATTCTTAGAAGATGCATCTTGTGTTCTTTGGAATGAGAGAATTTACATAGGCTAGAACTCTTTTGCTGTGTTCTTCTGAGTTATTCTAGTAGCTAAAGCAAGCATAATCCTGCTCTGAAAACCATTTTTTCAGCTTTTAGACCTCACTGTACCTTGCTGAAAGGCAGCATTTTTGCCCCAATTTTAGAGCAGAGGCAAATGACTGATCCAGCAGGGCAGGGGTGCAGCAGAGGTCCCCCAAATCCTACCATGTGCTTCAGGGGCCCCCATGGTCCTTGTGCTAAGGTGGCAACAGGGGTTGTGTCTGACTGGTTCCCTCCTGCTTTTGTTGCTACCCCTTGCAGTTATAAACAGGAGACACAAGGTGAGGGAAAATTATAAAACAAGTTTATTAAAGTCTAACATAAAACACTTCAGGCTAAATATGTACAACTCCCTCCCTTCCCAAGGGGTTATAAAATTGAGAGTTGAGGTATATACAAATAACAGAGAAAAAAATTGTATATACATGACAGATACTTTAAAAATAACTTAACCAAAAAAATCAGTTATTAGTCCTTATCTGAACTTCATTCTGCAAGGCTTATTGAGCCTCTGCGGATTCACAGCCCTGAAATCCTTCATGTGGGACTTGTCTGGACTTGAAAATTGTTTTGTAGCACATGATTTCAGAAAGGTTGTCATGCTTTGTGCCCACTAAAGGCACTAATTTAGAAGTAAATGTGATACAAGGAGCTATTCTCACCTAAGTACTTCCAAACAGAGATTTAGAGATGCAGATAAGCTATTCAGGCAAAACTTGCACCAACCTCAGTGCAAAATTGACTGAAACAGCAGTGTGACAAATCACGTCATTTCCTCTGTATTATGCTTAATAGAATTACTGAAATTCCTTCCTTTCTTTTGCAAGGACACATATGCCTAAATAGATTCCATGCCCTCCCATATTAGTCCGCTACAGAAATTACCAATACTGTTATAAGCCTTGTACTTCAAAATGAACCCAGAATCCTTAAGCCTAGGACTTAGATGTGCAGCTGATTTCCATGCATCTATTGGCAAAAGGTACAGTCCAGACCTACAGCCTGAACACACCTACAAATATATATATATATTTATTTATTTAAAATCTATATTCTAGTAAATGAATACAGTTGGTAGAGATCATACCTCAGCAGCTGAGATATCTTCACGAAAGATGAGGATAAAAATCAAGATTCTCAGATGGGGACTCAAGAGTGCAGGTCACTAAATTATTGCTCCAAGACAAAACTACAAGCCTGTGTGTTCTATTAAGAAAGGTTAAAATTGTTGTCTTGTAAAAAATAATGAATATCTTCTTGTCTATAAAGAAAACTAAATGACTAATAAAGCAACTGTTACTGTTATAGGTATCTAAACAAATCCTGTATAAATCTAAGCACTGTATTTTTTTAAAAAGTCTGAAATCTAAGAATACAGTAATAAGCTATAATTTTAGAAATATAAAAACAGTCCAAACAAACACTATTATGGAATGCATTTTCTATGTAGGAATGTAGTTATTGTTTAGGTTTCTTTCCAGACCTGGCTCTCTCTCCTGGTCGTTTATCCTGGATACGTTTATCTTGAGCTGCTTGTCCTCAGGTACCAGCAGCATATCATTAGTTTGTCTTCCAAAGCTGTTTAAATATGGAAGTTGTATGCTGTTTTCTTTCTCAGTATTCATGACTAAACCTATGTCTATCCCAAGATTTCTGCTCTACTTTCAGAGAGAGAGACAGCGAAGAGGAAGCTTAGTACAAGCTACACACAGTCAAGATCCCGCTTTGTGGTTCTTCAGTCTTAAATGGCAAGGCTGAGGAATCCCTCAGGGGCTACACCAACAACAGAAGCTGAAAGAGACAAGAGAGGAGACAAAGGGAAATGCCAAAAATAAAATACCAGAGAACTTCATCCTTTGTCTTTTGCCAGCTTTATGAATATCAGATGTTCATAAGCATAGTGGGACAGACAAGCAGAGAAATTAAAAGCCCAGCAATAATTAGCTCCAGTGGGGACAGTGTGAGAGATTCCTGCATTAGGGATGTTCCTGTTGAACATGGCTGTACTCCTGCTGTCCACGGTAGGCTTCATCAGCAAATCTACCATATATTAAAGCATAAAATGTGACCAAGCAGCAGGTTAGAGATGTGCCGAATACTAAAATGATCAACGCAAAGCAGTAAAAGGTCTATTACTTGACAAATACAAACATGTAGGAAGAGAGAAAAAAAATTATAGTCACACTCAGGAGTCAAGGGACCATTTTCAGACTCTTTAAATGAAATCCTCCAGGAAATTTTTTCAGAAGTCTGTTTAATTAAGGTGCAGATTAATTATTACTCCATGTAGAACAGAATCAGTTAAGAGGTATCTTCTATGCTCTTCTATTTATCAGTGTCTGAACACAAGGCATCGGTGGAAATAAATGCTAGCACCAAGTAAATAACCAACAAAGGATAGCTTTAAATGTGTTGTTGGTACAGTATCATGACTGTTTCATTACTGTTTGATGATTACATAAACAGAGCTTACAACTGCTAATGGCACAAACTGGCAAAATGGAGTAGGAAAGTACTTCTATTGTCACCTAGTCTTCTATGACCCTATCAAGACATTAACGTTGCTTTTTAAATATGTCTGTTGCTAGTAATAAAACCTATCTTTACATGGGCCTTGCTAGGTACCAGTTTTGTGCATTTACTATGGACAAGTGACATGAGAAGTAAAGCAATACACAAAAACTTCAATTAGAACAAATCAGTTAAACTCTAACAAATCCTTGCCTGGAAGAATATCAGTCTGCTCTGTTGTATTATTCTTGAATGCCCCCTCATGTAGTGTTCACTGTAGTTTCACAGCGAAGGGCAGGATTTATTTCCTCTTTTGTACTTCCCCTCTAGCACAAGAAGCAGCACGCCAGCAAAGAAAGGATTATGCAGCTCTGATTCATGCCTCACTAATTAACTCACTGCATCTTTTCGCCTCATCTACAACATGCAAGTCCCACCTCTCCTTTTGTTGCTATTTGTGCCAAACCCAGGATCTTTTAAGGATGTGAAAAATAAAACTGGGACAAGATACAACAATGCTGGATTCACTTAAACAAACAAACAAACAAAGGCAACTTGTTGGAAGGAAGACCCAGTAGTATCTATGCCACTAGGACCCTCCAACTTGACACACTACAGACAAAAATTAACGCTCCTTTACTTTTCTTGTCAGGAAAATACACCCAAAGCTTTCTTTCCCTCTGGTCAGGCTTCCCCTGAAGATGGCACTTCTGGCAGCCAGCAGCAAAGCTCAGCAAGCACCTCAGCAGAGCACTGACCTACCGTCATCATGGACCACTCAAGCACCTTGGAGTGCAGGCTTACTAATACATCCAAATTATGATTTCCCCCTACACCTCTGGGTTAATCTCCCTAAACTATCAAATATGGCTTAAAATATCTGTTCTCAAATGACATTGTGACACATCAAATCAGCAGGAACATGGGACGAGAACCCCAAAATACATTAACATATGTAATAAAGAATTCTTAAGGCAGGTGTTGCTGGAAAGGAATCATCTCCTGGAAATCAGAGTTAATCACAAATAGAAATTTGATTGTAGATTAGCACAATTCAGCACTGCACAATGGAAATGCCTTACAGGTGTCTTTACACAGAGGAAAACAAAGAACAAGTCCAATTCAGAGAGCACGACTGGTTGTTTGATTGTGTTCATCTTACCAAACATTTCCAAGTTCACTACCAAACTACCTGGATGGCTCTGCACTGCTCCGTCAGTACAACTGCTGCAGGAAAATAAACTGAGGTTCTGAATATCCAGTCACAGCAGATCTCAGCAATGTTTCTGATGAAGGGGACTGGCTCCCTGTCACGGGGAGCAGCATCTGATGGTCTTCAGTCCCAATGGGGAGAGGAAGTGCTAAGGACATCTCAGAGGGTTTCACATCTATGGACTCTGATAAAGGACTTTTCTGACTCTGAATGGATTCTTGTTCATTGAAAGAATTATCAAGTGCAGTAGAATCAGGGGGAGTTTCAGGTCCTGTGGAAACAAACAAACAAACAAACAAACAACAAAAACCAGAAAGAAATGTTCAAAAGCTCGTGCACAAATTCTGTAAATTCCCTTTCCAAAGACTGTCAGAGCCAACACCTGGTGTGTCACAGACTGCCTGGGCAGCTGGGATATTGGTGCTTCCATGTGCTGCAAAGCCAGACCAGCTGTTAAGTACAATGTCAGCACTGGGAATCACTTCTGCTGCTGCTGCTAGTGTGACAGCTGGAAGGATGAAGCATTCCAACCTGATCTCTACTTGGCATGGTACAGAAGATAACAAAGCCTTAACATCACAGTGAGCTGAGGATCTTTGGAAAAAATGTAATTATTAAAAGTTTCCTTGAGATTTTCCACCCCAGAAAGTCTCAGAAGCAGAGCCATATCCAAGCATCCTCCTCTAACTGAGATAGCAGTGTACAAAGCACCATTTGTCTGTAAACTTCTTTGGAAGACAACATTTTTTAACTCCCTTACAGCCAGCCAGATTTTATCCAGTCACTTGAAAAATTACTTTCTATTCTTAATTGAAATCCCTGTTAGTGGGTTCCTTGCTGCCTTCCCGCTGGAATGCAGCCAGCCACTGCTCTTGGATGGCTCTCTGATTTAGCCACATCGGATATCTGACCCTTCCTCTACCAAAGCATGCTCCAAAGCCTGTTACTTCAGTGCTGAGGCACTCCTGGCTGCCTGCTGTCTCTCCATGAGAGCTGGCCTGCCTTGGCAGCTCTCCCAGCTCACCCCTCCAGCTCTGCCAGGTGCTCTCACACTCAGTGCTGCTCTGCCCTCACCACTGGCTTCCTGCTGCACTGGGGCCTTCCTAAATTCAAAGCTGTCTCTGCCTGTGGCTCATTTTCTCATCCTCTCCATCCCAAACCAGATGTACAAAGACACCATTTATTCCCTTTTCCATATGGCAGAGGCAAGGGATTTATGGTCAATATACAAGGATGGACAGAGGACAAGGAGTATGGAGCCACAGCTGAACAAGGCTGGATACAGATGCTTTTGGCCCTAAAAACAACTACTATCCAAAATTCTTTTGTTTTCTAATTTCAGGCCTGGATGAGCAAAAAGATTTATTCAGCATGGAAGGCAAAAGAGCTGATGTGGTTTCTTAACCTTTCTTTGCACAAGGAACTCACCTGTGTGAACTTTTGTTTTGTGCTTCTTAAGATTTTTTATATCTGTGTAAGAATTTCCACACATTTCACAGATAAATGGTCTTTCACCTGAAAAAAATAGGTTTGGCAGTGAGAACAATCTTCATGTTGTAAAAAATACAGTTAGAGACACAGGATAAGATTTCAACGTTCTATTTTGAAATACAACTTTGTAACTCTTATTTTGTCTGTGTCTCTATTCAGAATAAAATTATTTCCAGAATAATAGTTTAAAACAAAACAAGAAGACCCAAACATTTTAAATGAAGCCTCAGTCATACATCAACACCTACGCTGTGGAATAGATACTACTCTGTAAGAGGCAATTAAAAAAATTAATGAATATTTTCTTTACATTACGTTAACTCAGAGATACATAAATTAAGAAATTGTTCCACTTTCAAGTACAGGCCAGTACAGCGTATTTTAAAGGCAAAAGAGTAAAAGTAGATTATAATTTATAGTGCAGGAAGCAGCCTGTCTGAAAACTGACCTGTATGGGACCGAAAATGTTTATTGAGCTCTCCAGAGGAAATAAAACTCTTTTCACAAATGCCACAGATATATGGCTTCTCTCCTAAAGGAAACAAGAGGAATTTATTATTTCAATATATAAACCAGAATACACATCAAGAACAAATAACACGAAACAGAGATAATGTCCAACGGGAGAAACTGCTCCCTAAACAGGAATCAAAGGAAAAAATAAAACCGCGAGAAAGGAGCTGGATGACAACTCCCGAGGCGGAATCCCAGGTTGTTCCCGCTCTCCGGCCCCGCCTGTGCCCGTACCTGTGTGTTTGCGGGAGTGGGTGATGAGGGAGCTGGACACGGCGAAGGCTTTGCCGCAGCTGTCACAGACGTAGGGCTTCTCCCCCGTGTGCCGCCGCACGTGGTAGGTCAGCGTGCTGGCCTGGGCGAAGCGCTGCCCGCAGCGGTCGCACACGTACGGCTTCTCCCCGCTGTGCTTCCTGCAACAACGCACCCCGTCACCCTCGGGCAGGGGCAGCCGGCCTCAGGGAGGGCTGTACGCCCACAGCTCCTCCTGCTACTGCTCCGGGGTCCAGCAAAGAGGGTACGGCCGAGTGTGGTGCGAGCTCGCAGGTCCTGCGGGGTGAAACTCACGGCCCGATCCCTCTGGGACTGGCACACCCGTGACTTCCACGGCAGCTGAGCTGAACCGCGGGCCCTGCACAGGTACCGCGCGCCGTGGGAACTCAGCACGCTTCGCGCTGTAGCGTACTGAAATATCGGATGATTCCTAACTCGGGAATATCATTCCCGCTCCTGCCAAAAATGCCAAAAGCGCCACACGGACAGAAGTGAGAACGTCTCTCCCCACCACGGAACCCCCTCCTCTCTGGTGCTACAAGCAGTTCAAAACAAGGATACCAGACCCAGGCTGTACCATCCACCCAGCACAAATCTCCTCCCTAATGAGCAAGTACATCCATGCAATTATTCCGTTAGGCACTGTGAGAGAAGTCCCACGGGAAAAGGAGTAGAAATGCCACAATCACATGAATGTGTTGCTCTTGCTCACACCGGAGTAAACGTTTCTATTTAAATAAACCCAGGGATAAGCATTTTCAGGATCTCACTTGTGCCTACCTGGCGTGGATCTTCAGGTTGCTCGAGGTTGCAAACTGCAGGTTGCAGACATCACATTTGTAAGGCTTCTCCTCTCCATGGTGCATCCGGCTGTGGAACACCAGCTGGCACTTCTGGGCAAAGCCTTTGTCACACAGTTCACACTTGTATGGCTTCTCCCCTGGTGAAAAACAACACCCTTGTGCTCTTCATTTACATAAGAAAGCTTTGCAATCCATGACCTGACCAAAGCTCAGGAGTCTGTTCTAATGCTTCTTACAAATAACATCTTGGAACATCCTGTAATCAGTCCACTGAAGTGGAACGTGGTAGAACACAGAGGATAACAAGACTATTTTTTAACACATTATGTTTGGGTAAAAAAAAAAAGTAATAATGTTTTTAATAGTGCCACATTCTCCACACTATTTTAAGAATGCTGCTACTTCAGTTTCAGACTCTTTGCTGGTTATGTCTGTTCATCATTCTGAGTATTTAAAATGAACAAATCATCCGCTTTTTCTTGCTTGTCCAAGCAACAGGTCTTCAACATAGAGTCTAGTGCTCCCTAATTTCTCATCAGTGTCTGCTGCAGAATGTTACAGGTACTTCTCTGACTATTCATGTTTTCTTAGTGGTGAACTGTCTCCTGTAAGGGTTTGTGCAATGCTGCAGTTCTATAAAGTATAAAAATGCCTTTCTCTGCCGCTCTGTGGCAGCGCACAATCAAACCTCATGAGAAAATAATGTACATAAAAACTTCAAAAGTACAAGTATTAGACATCTAGCATGCCATTTAGCAACCAACACCATGGAAGTCCCTTCCCACTCTTGCAAAAATTCCCAGGACAATACCCGCAAAGGTACAAAGTACAGCTGACATTCCTACGAGCACTGTCCCTGAATTCTGCAATCAAGCTCAACCTCATCTGTGAATCTTTGGTTAGACGCTGGCTGACAGAATGTGAAACTCTCTCCCTAGGATAGGGAGGTCACAGGAAGAGCAAGGTGTTCTCCTGCAGCTGTTCCTCAAGATCCCCTACATCTTCACAGCTTCCTGGGAAAAAGCTCCACTGTGACCTCTGCTCAGAGCTTCCCAACTTACAGAACATATGGAAAGACAAGCACAGGACTTCTCCCCTGCATCTTTCCAGGCTCCAGCAATTTGTTGTTCATCATCTTTTCAAGTCAGACATGCTGGATTGAAATGTTTGTGTTCCTAAGTGATTTCTCTTGGATGCTTGATATGACACAAGCTCCTGGTAGCGTTACTGAATGCAGAGATCATAACACCATCACACCTTTCAGCTGCACATCTACTAAATAAAATCCCAGATGCAGTAGTAATTCAGCCAACTTTCCTATGTTTTTTTGAAGACCCTATAGGACAAGTTATAAGACTGATTTTTTTTCCCCACTCTTGTTCTCATGTATTATGTTTTGAAGTTTAAAAAAAAGCAACAGAAATTCTAGTATCAAGTACAGCTTGCTTTTCATGCTCTATTGGCAGTAGTTTTTGGCCACTCCACCACTCTATAGAGCTAAAGGACAGCCAGCTCTCCTGAGTCTTTCCAGAAATCAAGATGCTCAGACAAATCAAGATGCTCAGACTAATATAGTCCTCTCTAGCTACTGAAAGTACAAACTACAATTTTGTACCGAAAAATGCTGCAACATTTCATGTTATCAGGATACTGGTGCTACCCCTGCATGCACAGTAGACAAAATTTCAAGAGGAAGAAGTCAGAATCTTTCCAGTCCTGCACTCCCAGGCTGTGTGTGATCCCAGGCCTCCACAGCCCACGAGACACTGAAGCCAGTGGCTTACCTGTGTGAGTTCTTACATGCGTTTTCAACTGATTGCACTGGGTGAAGGCCTTCCCACAGAGCTGGCACACGTAGGGCTTCACCCCTTTGTGTATCCTCATGTGCCGGCGGAGGCTGCTCGCTTCGGAGAACACCTTCCCGCAGGTGTTGCACACTGGCTTGGCTTTGGAGAACTTCTGGTCCAGCTCCTCCCCCGAGCTCCCCAGCTGGTAAGTGCCCTTGTCACTGGCTATGTTGGACATGCAGTGCTCCTTCAGGGCACAGCTCTGCTGAGGCTTTCCCCGTTTCTGTTTGGCTGCCATGGTCTGGGCCAGGATATCCTGTGCCGCCAGCGTTTCGCTCTCCACCACCGCTGCCAGCTGCAGCTCCGAGTTATCGCTGCCCTGGGCAGCCTGCTCTGTTATGTGGGTGGCCAGCTTATTTGCATCTAAAAACATCTCAAAGGATGTGTTCCCGGCCACCTCGTTCTGATATTGTAGGGATTTATTCTCCATGCTTTTGGGAGCGCTGAAATTCTTCTTTCGCTTTTTGGGTTGAGGCGACTTCTTTTCTAGAGCTGCCTTCTTTGCCTGTGGTTGAACCAGCTCTGCAGCAGCAGCAGCAGCATCTTCCTTCTCCTCCCGATTATTGTAATCTCGGAGAGTCAGGAGGCAAGTCTGCTGATTCATTTCAACATTCCCAGTGATACTGGATGTCTCTGTGGAAGAGGGGTTAGCAATGAAAGCAAAGTCCTCCATCTTGATCTTGCATTTAGTGACCACTTCTTCTACTTTGAGATAGTCGGCAGCCTGGTGAATCTCTTTAACGTTCCAGCTGCAAGGAAACAAAAACTTGGGTGAAACATTCTGGACAAAGCAAACACTTGTTCTGCACCAGCTGTATCACACACAGACACAAAGCTGCAGAAGAGTTACACTGTCAGAAAGTGTAACTTTGAGAACATACAGCAAATTTAATTTCTCAGCGCTGTAGTGTCACAAGGTTCTAGAATGTCAATTATTTCTGAACTGAAGGTCCGTGTCTAGTGAGGTCTGCAGACCCTCAAACTGGGGATTTTATTTTAGTTATATGTCTCTTTTAGAATTTTAAGTTAAAAGTCAGCTTCTAAGGTGGTGAGGCTAGATGTGGGCTTGTTGATCCAAACAGCTCATAAATAACAGCACAAAGGGATAAAACACTAGAAAATAAAATACATAAAATACCATTTCATAAACCTGCTGGCCAAAGCCTCAGGTAATTCACTAGCAGTGCATTTACCTCACCACTTCTGTGGCAGGTACTAATCTTGTTTTATAAAATGAATTGTGAACAGTCTTAATTCTGTATCAGCTGCATACAGACATCATTAACTCCAAGGAAGTCCTCATTTAAACCACTACACTCTACTTTTCAGCTCCTGCCACACAGGCATGACAGTTTAGGAAAAAATGACATGGAAAAGGTGGCAACACATACCACGAATGCATTTATGGATTTACAGCACTTTAAAGAGAAATTAATGGTAAACAAACTCATCCTAACAATTTATTACACAGTAAATGTAATTGAACAATAAACAGCTTGCCACAATTACTGTCCATATGAATACAACTGTTTCAGTATCCTGGACTATGTGAGTGCTGGGTTCCAAGTACCCTCTTGGTGTCACTCATGCACCCACCGCCTCTGAGGACAACACTCTTTGCAGGCAGCTGCAGCAGCCCCAGAGGGACACAGGACAACATGATGGGTGTCACCTACAGCCAAACAGTTCTCTCTGGGCAAGAATGGTACTTTCACCTTCCTCCTCCTTCAGAGATCCACCTGCTCAGAAAATCTAGAAACTCTCCTGCTGCAGTCCCAGATGGACGCCAAGAACTCTGCACAATTCTGCTCTTTTGTAATTGGCAAATTCCCAATCACTAACTTCAGCTCTGCCGCTGATAAAGTTTGTAGCTTATTAAAAAAAAATACTCCACATCTATGCACTTAAAATTATTGAGTATGAGTTTCCACACTTCAGTAGAAATGAAAAGTTTTTAAGCCTGCATTTGACATCAAACTTTGAGAAAGAAGTAAAAATCCTGGGCTTGGTACTTCTAAGTAGCCACACCTCCCTCACGAGAGATAAATCTCTTTCACTGAGAAAAAAGCACTGCAAAGAAGAAAGCATCCTCACTGTATGTGAAGCAGCACAACAGGCACAAAATCAGTGCAGTAATGAGGGGACACACTTCTCCTGTGACTCCTTTTGGGCAATGTAATATAAAATTTTAAGTAATAGATCATGCAAATTTTAAATTTGTGCCTATCCTCATCCATCTCTCAGACTTTAGTCTCTACCACATTCACAGTTCCTGTGTGTTTTTGAAAAAGAGAACTACTGTTATTCACCTCCAGACACACACTTGCCCTTCCCTCTCCTGGTAATCATGCACAATGTTTAATCTCTCCCAACCCAGACAGAAACAGCAGGACACTGAAACTATCAATCAGTGAAATGTCAGACAACACACCTTTATTTTTGCACTCACATGTCACGAGGTATTTTAACACATACAAACAGTTCAAGTTGTCAGTATGTATCACATCTACTGCTATTTGCTTCTCCACAGCTTATTGCAAAAGATCCAGTTCTGCCTTACCACGAAGTTTATTTCCCTATTCCCTTTCCCCTTCAATAGCGTGTTACCTGTCAAGGTTTAAGTTTCCCGTATAAATAAATTCCAGGAGCTTTTGGAATCCATCAGCTTTCACTTGAGTCTGATCCAAGACAACGTTGTTGTCAGATGTATCTCTGTAAAAGGCCCCGAAGTACTCGCTGAAGGAGGCAAGCACATTCCTGTGTGCTTTGAACTGGAATTCCCCGATGACCACGGTGCAGTCGCAGAGGAATCCGGCCTCTCGCTGCTTGTTCAGCCTCTCCAGCAGGTGCTCACAGTGATGGGAATACTGCATTTTGAGAACGCGCTGCAGCCGCTTTCTGATCTGCGAAAGCAAAAAAAAAACCAAAACACCAAACCAACCAATTTACATGCAAGATTTCACTTTTTTTTCCTCCTTAACAGAGTTAATGATTACAGAGCAGTCGGAGCCCGAGCCTGCCCGTGCTCCCTCAGGACAGTCTGGCAGCGGTGCGAGGGACAGCGAGATGGTGGCTGCTGCCCGACCCGGCGCGCTGCGATCCAGCGGCGGAGCGCGGGGGCGCGGGCGGAGGCCGTGCGCTCCCGGCCCCCCCGGGATTAGCCCGGCTAAGCCCGGGACCTGTCACACCGTGTCACAACCGGGCGCGGGGGAGCGGCCCGAGGCTCGGAACGCACGGCTCGGACCGGTCAGGGCTCAGCCCGCGGGGCGGCCGCTCCCGGTCCCCGTTCGGTGCCGGCGCGGCCCCTGGACAAGCGAACGGGGCGCGGAAGCCGCAGCCCCGCGGCGCCCCCGGCCAAGCCCGGACGCCGGACGGGACGGAGNGTTTAATGTTCCTGCTGGGCCGCGCCGCGGCTTTAATTAAAATAACTCGGGCAAGGGGGCTGAAAAGCTGAGAACGGTGCCGCAGGCCGGCAGAAAGGAAAAAGAACAGCCACCGTGGCTCGTGTTTCCGCCCGGTTTCGAACCGGGGACCTTTCGCGTGTTAGGCGAACGTGANGCCTGAGCGCCGCGGCCCCCGCGCACCTGCGGAGGGGAGAGAGGGGCGAGCACTGCGCTCAGGCCGCCATGTCCCGGTGACGCCGCCGCCGCTTCCGGGACGCGAGTTCCGGCCTCCGCGGCGGGGGCGGCTTGGGAAATTGGGGAATGAAACAGGTTAAATGTTCCTGCTGGGCCGCGC
>VYXC01001033.1:1561287-1582179 GCA_013397175.1 Platysteira castanea
GGTTTCGAACCGGGGACCTTTCGCGTGTTAGGCGAACGTGATAACCACTACACTACGGAAACGCCCGTGGTGCGTGTCTTTCCAGCTGCTTCCCTAATCCCGTCCCAGCCGGCGGTCTCCGCTGTCCAACCCTGCCACCCTGCCTGTCTGCGCTGTCCCCTCCGCCACCTCCGCGTCCTCTCCTGCCCCGCACCGCGCCCGGAGCCCCGCGCTCAGGCGGGACCTGCACCCCACGGACACCGCCAAACTCCCCCGGGACCCGCAGCCTCCCCTGCCTCCTGTCCTCCCGCAGCGCCCGCAGGTCACCCCCGAGCGCGGGTCTCTCCAGGGGTGCCATGCGCTCCCCGCGCACACCAGGAATGGCAGCGTCGGTGGGAGAGAGAAACTTCAAGGAGAAAGGGAATGTTTGACACTGGTGGTAGGGGCGTGATGAACCAGCGCACAGGAGAGCTGGGAGCTGGACATAGCGTGTGACACCCGGCAGTGTCTGCTGCGCAGGCCTCTCGCTACAGCTGGAGTTGGAGAATGGGGAAGTGACTAATCCTCCTGGATTTTCTAGTACACCAGGAACTGAAATAACAGATCTTGGAAGGAGCTACAGAAGGGAATGTGGTTTTTCCACTCTTTGCAAAAGGAAACACGAGCCAAACTCCAACCAGAGGAAAGATACATCCTATAACCTTCTCAGAGGAGCTGAAGTTGCCTGGATTGTGACAGGTCAAATGCATTCCCAGTATTTTTTCAAAACAAAACACATAACTGAAGTATACACATTCCCAACGTCCTTCACCTGGGACATCCCCAAAATGCCTTGACCAAAGATGCTGGTGAGATGCCAGAGACGCTGGTGTTGCCATGGAGACTGGGGTGGAAAAGTGCTTGTCCAGTGCCACTCTATTTTGTTTGACTCCTGTACTTACCCATAAAAGCATGGGATTGTCATGTCCTGGGGAGATGGGAGGCAGTGGGAAGAAATGGCAGAGGTGTCCCCTGAGCAGGCTGCTGTGACAGCTCTGTGTGTCAGTCCAGGCTGTGCTCCCACTCTGGCTCCAGGTCTCAGCACAGGCTGTGTGACAGACTCCAGTCACCCCCAGTGACAAGAAGTGACAGCAGTCTCTAAAGGCTGCTGCTTTCCCCCTGGTATTTTCCAGTTTGACCTGGACAGCTGTGAGCTTACAGATCATGTAAAATGGATTCTGAAAGTGGCACTTCACAAGTCACGGGAGCTGAGAAGCTGCTTGTACAAGGCATTAAAGAAAAATTATGTTATGTGTGCCTCAGGCTTAGGGAAGGAATGACTAAAAATCCCAGTGATATGGAAAAAACTTTCCACCTTCCATGACATTACAGTTCAGAATCAAGGGTTTAATTGTCCTGAAAGCCTCTTTTGCCCTCCTGATTTTGGCACAGTTAGCAGGGATTGGCAAGTTCTGCTCCAAATCTATCATGAATGAATCATCACCATGTTGGCATAAGGACTTCCACTCCACCCCTTTCATGTGTTTTCTTGTGGCCTCTTCCCTGGAATTAAGATCAATACAGGGTCCTAGGTGTCGAGGTGAAAGTCAGAGCTTCTGTGAGTAAGAAGATTTCAGTTTGGACAGAAGGCTCCTCGCTTCCCTGGGTGCCTTCCAGCCCATACAGACTGCTGTGACAGAGTACAGGGAGGCTGAGCCTAACACAGTGCACAGGAAATGTAAAATACAAGTTCTTACAACAGATTTTCCTTAACACTTCGTGGAAAAGAACCCAAGATTACAGCTGCCTGGGAGCAAGCAGGGAGAAGCCTGTGTCTGCAGCATACCAGTAAAAATCATAACATCTGGCACAATTTATTCCTTCTTAGTCTGTGAATACATCTTTCTGAAGAGGTATAAAATACATTTTTTAAGAGACTCTTTAGCAGAATGATCCTGCACAGCATATGTGTGACTAAAGTTGGGAAGGCCAAGGGCTCTACTCTATTGTTCCACACTCCTTTGCACTTGCAAAATGCTTGCCTTTCCGTGGAAATCTGAGGGTCGAAAAGCAAACACACAAAACCCTCACTGAGGAACATGAGGCAGCAGAGGAGTCCAAGGTGAATGCTCCAGGGAGCACCGCAGGGAGCATCCGCCTTGCACAGAGAGAGGTCACAGCAGAGATGAATAAAAACCACCATCCAACACAGCATGGGAGGGGGAGCAGGGGGCTGGTGGGGTTGGCACAGCCCTGCTTTGGAGGAATGGTGGGAGAGGGATGGCCGGGTTCCTCATTCACAGATCCTCAACTGGGATGGGATGGACCTGAATGCAGGCTCAGGCCCCTTAAGTCCAGCTCACAAACAACAGATCATGGCCCTAAGCCCCAGGCACTAGCTCCCAAATCCTGATACCAGCCCCCAAATCCCCGGCACCAGCCCCCAAACCCAGGCCCCAGTCTCTAAATCCTGCCACCAGCCCTGAAATGCCAGACACCAGCCCCCAAATCCTAGTACCAGCCCCCAAATCTTGGTATCCGCCCCCAAGCCCTGGTACCCGCCCCCAAGTCCTGGTTCCCGCCCCCAAGTCCTGGTTCCCGCCCCCAAACCGTAAGCACTGATTTCCAAACCCCGGCACCAGTCCCCAAATCTCGCAGCAAGCCCCAGGCCGGGCTCCGGGTCGCCGGTCCCCGTCCCAGACCCAGGCCGCATCTCCCGGGTCCCGGCCCGTGGCCGCGGGGCGCGGAAGGCGCGCTCCCTCCCAGGCGCGCTCCCTCCCAGGCGCGCTCCCGCGAGCACGCGGCGCGTTCCAAACTCCCGCCACCCACCGCGCCCCGCCCCCTCACCCAATCGCAGCCAATGGCAGCGGAGAAGGCATCCCTCCGACCAATGGGGACGCGGAGGGCGTGGCCGCGGGGTATAAGACGCGGGGCGCGGCGCGGCCGCGGCCCGTGCCGGGGTGGACAGGCCCTTGGGTCAACTAACCCTAATGGCGGCTGCGCCCCTCACCCCCGCCCGCTGTTTTACTCGCTGACTTTCAGCGGGCAAAGGGAGTGGCCCAAGGAAAGGGGGGGGGGTGAAAAAGAGGTCCGTTCTCAAAAAACGTCAGCGAGGGGTCCACACCCCGGCCCACCCTGGGGTCCCTGTCCCTCCTCCGTAACCGGGGGTACTCCCACCGTCGCCCTCGTGGAGGCCGCGGTCGGCAGGCCCAGCGCCACTGCCGCCGCGAAGAGTTCGTCTCTGTCAGCCTCGGCGGCGGCCGAAACGGGAGGGCCGGCCCGCCCACCCTGGGCAGCCGGGGGACCCCAGCAGAACAAAACGGGTGCGGCGCCGCCGGGCGCTGAGCAGCCGCGGCTCCCTCAGACGTGGGATGCGTGGCCGGCGCCGCCCCGACACCCCCCAAGCCCCCCATCCCCGCCGGGAGGATCCGCCTCTCGGGGTCGGGGTGTCCAGGCGGCCCCCGGCTCTGCTGGGCCGGCCGGGGACCCCGAACGGAGCCCCCGGAGCGTCGGTCCCCTCCGAGATTTGTCGTGTGCTCCCCTCGGAGTGCGGGCGGTGGGATTGGATGCGCCCGCCGCCGCCGAGATCTTATCTAGGAGAGCCCTGCGGTGACGGGAGCTCGGAAATGCTGAATTTTATTCATCGAGTTCAAGAAATGTTGAGTTTTATTCATCGATTTTGGCGGCAAGGAGCCGAATTTGCGAAAACGTGAGAGACAGAGCACGGGGAGCTGGGGACAAATACTTCGCTGCAGTGTGGAGCAAGGGTTGTGGGGGAAGGTGTTGTGGCTTGTCCTTCCTTAGCAATTCCTCTCCCTGAGCTCAGGCTTTGGCACTGCCGTGAGGAGAAGCTCCTCAGTGCGTGCCAGGGGCACAGCACCAAACCTGCCTATTTTGTGCCAGGGGCACAGCACCAAACCTGCCTATTTTGTGCCAGGGCACAGCACCAAACCTGCCAGCGGTGTGCCCAGCCCCAGCGCTGCCTGCCTGAGGGAGGAATGCCCAGGGCCCATCCTGTGCCATCACCATCACAGGAACTGGCTGTTCGGTTACCTCTGCTGTTAGTTCTGACCATAGCCAAACCTCTTTGATATTTCTGTATCTGGCATCAGCCACTTACAGAAGGCTCGCCAGACCTGCGGGCACACGTGTGGAACACAGACACAGCCCTACAAACTGCGCTTGGGCATCATGAGTGCTCATTTACCAACTCTCCGTTAATATCCTCAGCGTTTGACCAGTGCCATCTTGTGGCCTTCTATTTTTTTTGTTGTTGTTTGCACAGAGGGTGGGAGTGAACTTGGGTACTTAATTTTTTGATCCTGTTTGAAAGAAATCTTCTGCAGCCAGGATAAACAGAAACAGGAGAGGCTGACCCCGCACACTTGAAGATATGTAGGGCCTTTCTGGTACTGGAATCCGAATTTGCTTAATAAATCTGATCCAGCTAAAACTAGTGCTGGCTCTGCTGATGGTAATGTTCTTTCTTGGTTCAAACAATTGTGTTTTCACTGTTTTATCTTGTTTCCAAGCAACAGCTTTCACTTAGCATCAAATACTTCATTTCAGACTCTCAACTAAATATGCAGAGCCAAGATATTTCATGTGCTTAGGACATTGTTTTTCAAATGAAACTCTACTTGCATTACAATTGTCTCTCGGAAAAAAAAGCCGTGTCTTCTAAACATACCTAGTTTGGTGGCATTTTAAATGATTTTTTTTTAGCTGTCCCTTCTGAAAGAGGTGATAACCTTAAACTGCCAAGTTTCTGTAGTTACAAAAAAGAATGTGCCCGCAGATCCACATGTCAGAGAGAAAATGCTGAGGAACTCAGAAAGTGGTCTACTTTTGTTTCTATTTATTTATGGAAGCAAGGAAAACTGTGCACCGTGGTATTGCTGCAGAGAGGACAACAAATGGAGCTGTAGGTAGAGCTTGCTACCGTTTCCGAACAGGCTGCACAGCTGCCCTACCTGCCCCAGTGAAACAGGCCAAAAAACGTGCTAATGTGGCTTTTTAGGAATGCTAACAGAAGCTCTCAGCTATTTCACCCCTGAAGTGTTTGAAAACATTTGCAAGTGTGTCAAAGGAATTGTATTCAATGTCTCTCCTAGGAGCAGATAGGAAAATAAAGTCACCTGGCATCCAGCAGTAGTTACCTGCCCCAGTCAGCAGCTCCATTTTGTATCCTTTGGCATTAAGTAGATTTTCTTCCCTCAGGACCTAAGTGCTCATCTTAGTATCCCCAGATTTGTTTGATTCAAAAATCTTTAAAAAAAATCTTGTTTATGATTATGTTTGGGAGAAGAGGTCCTCTTGTGCTCAGTAGAATTTTATGAAAGAGTGTAATTGAGGTTCACACTCTGGGCTCCCATTCTGTTAGTTTGGGATTTAGGGTTGCACATCCTGGGTGACTTGTGGAGTGCCAGATGCTCAGGAATTAGCACCGAGTGCTCAGGAGCTTCCATAGCAGATGTTTAGGCAGAGCTTTGAAGGACGGCTGGCTCAGGTCTGTTTAAAGTGGGCACTGAGGCTGTTTGAGGTCAGTTACACGACATTTGCTGTATCAGGCTGGGTACAGGGACAGTGCTCTGGCCAAAGGTGACCCAGACCTGTCTGCCCTCCCAGCAGGATGAAGTGGCCTCACTGCACTCCTGTGTGCCTGGAGCTGCCTTCCTTTTGCATGGCCATCTTCTCGTGTGCTGTTTATGAACAGCCCAGAGCTTTCTGTCCCTGTGGGAAAATTGATCCTCTTCTGTGGAGAACCTAAAAAAAAATCAGCAGACCATGGATGAATTCCCTTAGGAGATCCCATAGAACTGGCGGGATAGCAGGAGGGGTAACATTAGAGTGCTTGTGCGAACAGCTCTGAGGGTGTTTTGGGAGCTGACAGACCTGGGGCCCTTGAGGGGATGAACACACCTCCCCCATTACCACATTTCTCAGGATGAGGGCTCAGCCGGGTTGATTCCAGCTGTGGTGCTGTGTGGCGGGCACGGTCCTGGGCTGTTCTCCCCTCCTGGCACACCCTGGCCTCTGCTTTCAGTCACCTCTCAATGTCGTTGCCCTTTTTCACTCCCTGTACATGAAAGCAAACGGATTTTATCTTGCACTGCTTTCATTAATCTGTTCCCAGTTTAGGTTTAACTTTTTCGCATTAGTTTGAAAACAATCACAGTCGTTTGGGTTGGATGTGATGTGTCAGCACACAACAAACAAACCAAGGAAGATTTAAATCAGTGCAAGAGCTTTATATGCAAAGATGGACAAGTATAAATTCACATGTTGGTGTGACTTTGTGTGCAAATTTAAAGTACAGTTAGCAACGTACTTGAAATGACCAACAGAAAAGCTGGAGTTTTTTCACTTACTGAGAATTCTGCTAAACACTTCCCAAAGTTGTTGGCAGAGGTGACAGCTCACGCAGAGTTTGTAAGAACAGCACGAGCAGAGTTAACGTTGTACTGAGATATTGAGTCTAACAAAACAGTTCAAGTTGACCTTGCTTATGAGACAACAAAAAGTGTCTTAAGGAAAAATAATAATTATCAAAGAGTAAAGAATGGTTTAATTCAAAGGCTTTTTAACCTCCGACAGGTCTGGCAAACATTAATAGAACCCTACCCTAATTCTGTTTGTAGATTGCCTCAACAAGGGGTACCTTCAAAATGTGGTTGGATGTGATATCTAAGGATATTTATCAGGAAAGGGAACGGAAGAAGCGTGTGTCTCAATCATTTATACATAAGTAATTTAATGGTGAAGACATGCAACCAAACCTTTGTAAGTGCTAAAAACCATGGACTAAAGATGGTGTAAGGATGTAGTAACTTTCTGTGCCTTTCTTTGCCCAGTTCTCTGCACTCAGCTCAGCACACTCAAGCTGGGAAGTTGTTTTATCCGAAAGACGTTTGGAAAAGCCAACCCCAGGCAGTGCTAAACCTCTGGCATGAGAGCCTGGGAGAACTACTCTGTGTCCTGGTCCCGTGCTGGGTGACTCTGCCCTGCTCCATGGGTCAGGTCAGGTCCATTTTCAGCCAGAGCTCTGCAGTGCATGGCTGTGCTCAGGCAGCCGGGGCACGGCTTTTACCTCCTGCATTTGCAGCTTTCAGACTGCGGAGGCATGATCGTAACTTGGGCCTAATGGTATTTTAAAATTAAGCTTTACTAGTTAATTTTTAAAAATTTGTATGTACTCTAGCTGCAGTTCTAAGTGAAGCATTCCAAACCTCAGATCCGTACACAAAGAAGTTGTCAGTGTTTGGATTCGTGTTTACTTCCCCGCTGGATCAGACCTAAAAATCACAGTGGCTTAGGGGTGGAAGGGACTTTTTCCTACCTCTCTTTGGTCACTTGAATTTTGTTTTCCAAAGATTTCACTAGGGAGAGCTTATCCTCTGTGGCTGCTGAAGCCTTTGTTTCGCTCGTCTTATCTGTGCTGTTATCTCTTGCTGTTGATCCTATTTTTCCAACGGTAGATGGCAACAGCCATTCATTTGTAAAACACTGGAGTGAAACTCAGTGCATTACACAGTTTAATGTGCAAAGAGAGGAATTTAAGTGAAACTATGTGCAAATGGTTGTTTTGGTTTTTTTTGGTGGGGTTTTTTGCTTTTTTTTTTTTTTTTTTTTAAAATACAGGCAAACTGCCATTAAATGAAAACGTTTGATTTAAATAAATTCTTGTTATGGAGTCCAATTCAAAGCAAAAATTTTAAAAACGTTATTTAAGCCTCACAGGAAGGTACTAAAATGAATTTTCATCCCTATGTAAAAAGGTATTTAAAAATGCATTCTTCAATGTATATTCTTGATAAACTGAAGTGATTAAGAAATGTTGGTTAACACTAGATTTTTATTCCCGTTCAAGTTTGCCCAAAACACTACTAATTCTCAGTTTATGTTTGATTGAGAAAATAATTAAACAAATCTTTGCACAAATTAAAGAATTTCATTTCCTGTCTGTCGGTTTCAGGATTCACTTTGGCGAAGTATTTTGACAATTTGACCCCATTGAAAATAGTGTCAGAGATCAGCATTTGCAAATCTTCAATTTTACTTTTGCCTCTAAAAATGCATTGTATAATTTGAAACTAGATGTGCAAACGTCAGGCTTTCTAGTACACAGCAATATGTTGTAGGATAAATTGCTTTCCAGATTTCTCCTTTATTTAAATAAATTTACTGCTTGCTTTTGTGGAATATACACTTTGTTTCCCAAAAGCAAACGTGGGAGTCGTGTGAGTGAGGAAGGTAATCATCTATAACAAAGTTATAACCAAGTCACAGGACTTTTGGGAATTTTAGAGCTGCAAGCCGAAGTTCTCATGCATTATCATAGCATTCTGGTTTGCCACGATAACGAGTTTAAAGGCTGGAATTTCTCTGTTTTTATTGAAAAGATAATCAGACTTTTGTACATTAATGATGGGATATTGGCAGCTATGATAATTTCATAGGAAACATTTCAGTGTGGCAATTAGTATTTTAATAAGGTTGTTTCTTATTACTGTATTTGGTATTATCTGAGTTGTACAGTTGGGCGCTTCACTGCGCTCCGTGGGGGACAAAACAAGGCGGAAAGGATGAAAACTGGCTGAAATGAAGTGATGAGGGGGGTTTGGTCCCAGGACTGCTACTGACTCCAGATGTGCCCTTCTGAGCTGCCTGCACTGGTGCTGTGTAGCACGGTGGGAAGGGTCCCGCCGCCCTTTGGAGGCTGAGGATGGAAGTGCTGAGCCGCGCTCTGCTGCTCTCCCCCTGCCCGGGGCAAGAGACCCACCGAGCTCTATTGCTTCCAGACACCCTGGGCGTAAAACTGGCCTCTAGCTCGCAAACTTCCAGCATCAGCATCATTTACCAAATCAGCAGGCTTAAACTTTTTTCTCTCCGGTTCAGCCTCTGAGCCTCCTAAAGAGCAGAATTCCATCACTTCTTTCATCACTCTAATATTCCTTTAAACAACTGTATCATGGGATCTATTGTACTTAGCTGTAGTATGTCTACCGTACAGCCCATGTTTTTCATCACAGGAAGCAGCTTGAACTGCTTATAACACATGGAGTAGATATTTGTCTTGTTTTAGAACAGCTTTATATCGTCCAGCTGGCTTTACAGCCTCTTCTGTGTCTAAAGATAAGTACGTTTAAGGATAATCCTGAAGTTTTTATCTTCTGCATCACCAGCCCGCACTTTCGTTACCATTTCATATTGTGCTGCTCCAGTCAGCTTTGAACAACCTTAGCTTGACAATTAAGGGAGTGAACTGGCAAAACTGCTAATTTCTCTCCCTTTCCTTTCTCTCTTATCTCATATTCTCTAAGGTACACATCTTTATCTATATGTTTCCAAGAAGGTGTTCAATTAATAACTCAGACAAGTCAGAGCTGATAGGATCTTTTCATGTATTAATTTAACTCTTCCTTTCAAACAGAGTGCCAGAAAATCACTGTTTTCATGTTTTCTCTATTTATTCTGGCTGGATTTTTTAATTGAAGTTGCATGCTGTAGTCCTTTGATTCTGGTCCCAAGAAATTATCAGGGATTACAGTAGTGGCCTTACAGGTAACAGGGGTTCTCACTGATGTCTTGAATAGTGGCTTTCTTCTCTATTAATGTTGATTTTAAATTGTTTTTATTTATAGCAAAAAGATAAACCCACAGACTTAGCCAGGCAGGATACAGAAATATTAGCTGGTTTGTCACTTGGTTGTGTTTGTTTGTTGGTTGGGTTTTTTTTTTCTGACAAAAGAATGATGCAACTCAGCTGATGAGTAAAACAAAATTAATTTTCAGTGAACAATCACAAGACTTGTCCACAGGCAGAGGTCTATTGGTGTGTATATGAGAACGATTTAGCAGTTACAGAGAATGATGTTTAAAAGCTCCCTGTTCTTTCATTAGACATGAAGGACAATATGTTTAGTTTCCATCTGTGTTGGTCTTGCAGCAGGTTTAAACTTGCAATAAGAGCTAAATTGATTTGAGATAAGGAAAAGGATCCATTTGGACAGTTTAAATTTATCTTGTCCTGAGAGGAAACCCTTCTCCTGTGAGTTGTGAGATGCAGAAAAACCACAGTTCCTCTTGTCTAGAACTGGAGATGAGGATGCCCAACTCCTCAGAGCAGCAGGTTGTTTAGTGAACATGAAATGAATGAATTTCCCTGAGAAAACAGGTAACCAACTCATTAAAACATGACGTTCTATACTGAAAAAATTCTTTAAAATCCATCTCAAGGAGCCTTGTTTTGTTTTGTTTTATTGGAAATGAAGATAAGGACTCTTTATTGGTGTTTTTAATACCAAAATATTATTCATGAAGTATTTTACAGCTTTCTATTCCTATGGCTTATGGGTTCATGTTCTAATTGCTTTCAGAGAAAGCAGCCACCATGAATTTGAAACTAAATAGGTGGCAAATTCTGAAAAATGACAGGAGACTCTTTCTCCTGATTTTCCTTGTGAAAGCAC
Source organism: Platysteira castanea (assembly GCA_013397175.1). Lineage (NCBI taxonomy): Eukaryota > Metazoa > Chordata > Aves > Passeriformes > Platysteira > Platysteira castanea. The sequence goes on from VYXC01001033.1 coordinate 1,571,718, forward strand.
AGGAACCTTTATGTGAACAATTTCCCAGAAATAAATGTATAGAATCTATAGGTAGTGTTAGCCAGTACAAAAATTGTTATGCAATACATTGAAAAATTTACCCATTAATAAGCTTCTGGTATCATCCATTTTTCTACCAAGCTGATTTTTCATTTTCCAATCACAAGGACTTTCCATAAGGATTTTTCCTCAGAAATGCCATTTTTAATATAGCAGACTGACACCACCAGGACAAAAAGTTGGTTTACATCCAGTGATGATCATAAACACATGTGGACTAATAGTTAAATCACTGATTCTGTGATTAATACAGTGGTTTAGCTGTCAGTCTGTTTCATGGAGATCTTGTCAGTAGAAAGTTCAAGCTTAATAAGCTTAGGAGTTATTTCCAGCATTTTCCTTCTATTTCCAGGTTTATTGTGGTAGTACCACCAAAGCAGGTGACACATGAAGCCACAGGTGACACATGAAGCCACTGGTAACTTGCTGGCTTGGCAATGTTACACTTCAAAATTTGGTTTAGCATTGTAATAAACCCCATTCACATCATGTTTTAAGTGTGTTCAACTTAAGTTCTGGCCAACTGTTTCAGATAGTTCAGGGTTTTTCAGCTTAAAGAAAAAATATGCAAGAAGGAACAATATTAAAAGGGTGAAAATCTACTTTCTCTAAGACAGGTCCTGAAACACTTTATTTCCCCTTTTAAAAAAAAAAAAAAAGTGTAGTGAGGGCTTCAAGTGTTTTCCATCTTAATGTTTGTGCAAGGTAAATTGTGCTTTTTAAATGAGCCCTTTCTAGCAATTAAGAGATATGTACATCATTGGTTGAAGCTCTGGGAACCAAAGTGAAAGCCAAAGGAGAAGTTATTGAGTGCTCATCGGTATAAAGGCAGATCTTGGGCTGTCCCCAGGTTCCTGCTTGACAAGGAGGAATATTTATACTGACAGTGCTCCTCAAAGGAATGCTTCAAGGCCAAAATGAAAACATTTCCATAGGGTGCAGCCATCAATCTGCAGAGGGATGTTCTTGTACACCAAGTACAACCCAGCAGAGCTTTCCAGTGACCTTAACTCACTGGCCAACATAGGAGCTGCTGCAGTAATTACAGATTACATTAAGTACCCAGTAAAAGCCAACAGCCAACTACCAGGCAAACCTTTTATACATTATTAAAATCATATCCTTCCCAGAAGATTCATGCTAATAAAGTTGAGCTCGATAATGCAATCAGTAAAAAGCAGGTTAAAAAAAAAATTTCTCCTTTGTTGATAATGTTCCAAGAAATCCTATGTTTTATATAGTGCCTAATATACATAAGTGTGGAAATAATCCCCCAGGTATATTAACAGTTTCAGTTGCACATTCCCTGAGACTGCCTTGAATTTTTTATAATTACATTTTATTAAGAAGTAATTGTTTTATATCAAGTGTGGCTTGCACTTAGATTAAAGGCTGTGGTTACCTAGTTTTTCAGCAATTAAAATATAGAAAATTTTTTAAAGTGTGAAATTGGAAGGATTTTTCTCATGTATCAAGAAGCTAGTTCTCCTTCCCGACCAACTGCCTGCGACAGTTTGTTACAGGCTCTGAAATATCAGAAATATTAGAGGTTCGACATCAAAAAAGGAAGAGGGAAGAAACACTTTGTGTGTAAGGAGACCAATATTCTCTGCCAACATTTTTAATAAATCACTTATGAGTGGATATATTCTATGTATGGACTCTTTAAAGGAGTCCAGGTGTGCCTGACTCTCAGACCAAAAGTTTCTGAAAACCTGGCATTTTGAGGGATTGACTGAATAAGAAATTTTCTTCTTGTTGGCCAAGACATTATATTTTATTTTATAGTAGAACCAGGGTCACCTGTGTTTGAGAAATTACACTACACAGCAGCTGCTTTTGTGAGGTTATTGGTCAGTCTTTCACTTCATATGACTCTTAAAATGTTAAAACAAGGTGTATACTATTACCATATATCTTACACAAAGTCTAAGAAAAAGGTTAATATTGAAGAATATTCTACGGCTGGATTAGTTTTTGGTTTCTGTGAGCCTAAAGGGTCTGAGACCCAGCTGTAAAACTGTCAGCAAAGGAGTTGAGTGTGCACTGAACATCTCGAACACGGCTCAAAGCAGAATGTGGTGCAGATTCTCTGAGTAGGTGGTAAGATGATTAAAAATAAATATGGCCAGGATAAATCAGTTACATTATGATGTATTTTACACAAAGAACACCCTACCTGCAAAAATCTCTCCCTTCAGTCATTAGCTGGCATGGTAGTACAAGATCCAGCCGTGCCAAGTGAGGACCTACACGTTTACTCCTTCTTCAGTTCTCCCAGAATGATTTGAAATGTTTCAGTTTGGTGCATTAGACCACAGCTATTCCTTAAAGCAAGAGGTACTGCCCGCTCTGTTCCTATGGAAGGAAATACTGCTTCCAGCAGGACTTAACTGTGAGTTTGTCATTCTTAATCTAGGCACTTAGTTAGCTACTCCAGGTCTGGATATAGTCCTAGCTATGGCTTTTGAACAAAAAATTGCCTCAATTAAGTCTATTTTTGCTTTTAAAAAGTCAGATTGCTTATTTCAAAACCAAAGTGTAAGTTCCTATTTTTGAAAAAAAAACCCCAAAGCAAATCCTCTCCCCCCCAGGCCTGATTCTTTGTTGTTCACTGTCTCAGAAAACTTGTCTGAAGCACCAAATAGATCAAGGAGCAGCAGCACAACAGACCAAAGTCAGCCCACGTGCAAGTCCAGCGCAGTCCTTGGAGCACTGCCTGCTGAAACTGGGGCTGAATTTCTTCTCTATCTTCGCTGTGTGAGCAGAGATTCTGTTTCAGTTCTTCAGAAGTGCCCAAGAAAACTTTGTAATTGATGTTTTCCACTCATTTTCTTTCTCTGCTGGTTCTGTATTTTGGTAGAATCGTGTTTCCCCAGCTTTCAGATGTATGCTTGAACGCTGGAAAAACTCACTCTCATGCATAATGAAAAAGGAAAAGTTACAGAGGAGAAATTTCTTGGCTGGAGTCTCCATTCCTGCTCTGTATCTTGCTCTACAAGCTCCCACAGCAAGTGAGTGGTAGAGCCAAGAATAGAACACCACTTCTCTGACACCCAGTCCAGTGCCTTAACCCCTGTCTCCCGTGAGAAATTTTGTTTCGCTTTTCTGTGCACTGCAAAGATAAGATCATATTTTATTTTGGTGCCTAAATTGATCTCTAGGGTGAGTGAATAAAGTTGGGAAATAGCCAGAGAATAACACAATGTAAATAGTGAAACGTAAGGAGGTTATATATATAACACCATAGCTTCTCAGACTGCTGCATGTCTAGATAGAATTAATTAAAAATCGTACGAAGCTTTTGAGTTCTTTCAGGGTTGTTTTGAGCACGTGAGGACTTCTTCAGGGAGAAAGCAGGATTTCTTTTTCTCGGCTGGGTTTTGTTTGAGAGCAGCCAGTGGAGGAGATCTTTGCTCTGTGACATAAAGTGCCTTTCCTGTCTGGTAGCACTTGCTTTGTTGGGATAACAGCAGGTGTTGTGTTGCCTGTTCGGGGACAGCAAAGGATATTTGGGAAAAAGATGGAGTTAGCATGGGTTGATTAGTTTGTCCTGCAGAAAGAGTTTGAGTTCTGACAAACCAGGGAGGTATCACCTTGCACTCAGTTTCAAGCAATGTAGGAACTTCTCTTTCCCAACCTTTCCCAATATGTGAGCAAGAGGCAAGTGCTAAGTGCCAGAGGTGAAACCTGGATCCCACCTCTCTTTTAAAAGCATATAGGTTTGAAGAGTAAATATTTTTGAAAGATTTATTTCCGAAGTACCTTCATACATCATGAAGGGGTGTGTATCTCTCAGCAGGGCAGAGAGATTGCTGTAAAAGGATAGAAAAGAAGTCACTGTGGCTTTCTGCCTGTCTTCTTTAGCCATGTTTATTGTTTTTATACAGGCATTTGCACTACAAACTGCTGAAATGCATTAGAAAATGGCCCTACATTATTCCAGGTACCTGGAACTGTGGATGCCCACACAAATAGCTGGGGACAAGATGAAGCGTGACCTTAGAGCACCACTGGGACAGGGGCTTCCTTCTCCACTGATGGCAAAACAACACATTTCCTTGCTCACTGGCTAGAAATGATTGGGAATTTTTTGGCAGTGCTTTACACTTGGGAACTCTTTACTTCTCACCGCTGAAACATTTTGTGGGAACACACCAGTTTCAGTGAAACTTCTGTAATAAAAAGTTTGTTTTCAGGCTAGGATCTAGAGGGGGGTGGGCTCTAACCCTGATCTGACTCTCTGAGAAGAAGGATTTAACCCCCAAAGTCTTCACATTCCAAGAGAGTCCTAATTCTCAGTAATGATGATGTTAGTGTGCTTTTTTTCCCCTAGGCTTCTGTAAAAACAAACAAAACCCCCAAACAACAAGCAAATCCCACTTCTAAGGTCATCTTGTGATTGAGAGTGCTTCTGAAATTCTGAAAGGATTTCTGGGATGGGAAAAATGATTTTCCTTCTCTTTAAACTTTGCACCTCACCACTCTGTCATGAACTTTGCATCTGAGATTTTGCTCTTGATGAATGAGCTCTCAGCCATAAAGACTGCTGTGAACTAGGCTTAAAGACTTCCCTGAAAAATGAAAACCAAAAGGCTAAACCACAGTTACCTTAGGAAATGTGAAGAAGGAGAAAAATGAAATCTTCACTCTCCTGCCTCCTCTGTAGGGTTTTGTCACTCGTCCTTCAGGCAGATTCTCCTGTGCAGAACTGGCTGCTCCTGCTCAAACACGAGACATGGATGGGGCACTGCTCTGTGATCAGAGAGGGTCTGCTGGAATCTCGGGGGGCTGGCAGGCAATGGGATGGCTCTGCTGGAACTGATCCCCTCATCAACATCAGCCCGGATGATTCATCTGATGGAAATCACAAATTAGCTCTTCACCTTCATGGGCTTTTTCGGTTCCTGCAGTTGGGAATGCTACCTGCATTGTGAAATAAATGTAAATTCCATCTTTGTTCTTTCTGGAATCTGATATCTATTGTTATTTACTGCTTGCTGTGGTTGTGGCTAGAATTTTTTTTTGTCATTATCTGTGTGACAATTGAAAGAAAAGAACTGAATTTTGACCTCAGATAAGTGTGGGTAACCAGTGCTTATACTCTGTCTTCTCCCAGGTGGCAGATGCCAAGAGGCTGCTCCCTCAGGCTCCAGAGCTGTCAGAGTGGTCATATCTTTACATGGAGTTGTATCAAAGTGAAAAGTTTAAATCTTATAAATCACTTCACATATACTCATCTTCCTCTGGGGAAAAAAAGGGTCTAAGAGCTGTTTAGTATGCTCTTATTATGGTGATGAGTGCAGAATGAAAGAAAGAAATGGGACTATTTTAGAAAAACTTAAAAAGATATTTAAAAAAAGAATTACTCTGTAGTCAAAGTATCGTGACACTGCACTTGATGGGTTTTTAATATGCATTGGGTTTAAGTGCTACGGAATTTTTTGGGGATTCCATATCTAGCAGAAAGTTCTGAGCAGTGCTATCTGTACTTGTGTCCTAAGCAGAAGTAGCAGCACATAACATAAAAGAGAGTAATTCTGATCTGCTGTGGGAGGAATTGAACACCCTGGGCTGCTGTCAGCTGCAGGCGCTGTCTGTGTGTGCCCTGCAGTGATAGAAGGTGTGGGTGGATCTGTGCTTTCAAAAAAGCCTCCACAGACTGAAAGAGCGGTGCTCTGAGGATGTTTTCCTTCTTCATGTCTCTTAGAAATCGCCTCCAAATCTTCTCTGAATGTAGTTGAATAAAGTCTGGTGGTGAATTCGTGCTTTAGTACCAATGATTTCTATGCACAAAGTGATTTGGAAACACCTTTCAAAGAGGATGAACATGATCTCAGCCAGTGTGGAAGTCCTACAAAATTCCTAGTGAAGGATTGCAACAGAATGGAATATTTGCTGTGTGCTGGAGGGCATAGGAAGCCAAAAAATTTTACAGTTTTTCTAAGTTATTCTTGTGAGTACCTCAAGTTGGCTTCTGACAAACTGTTTTATTCACTATTAATTTTAATAAATTGAAAGCGTTTTTCATTTCTAGGTAGTTTCTACTCAGTCTTTGAACCTTGAGGCTGATTGTTTTAAGTCCACAGGGTCTGGAGGATGGGGTTCTTTGTTTTGGTACAATAACCACACTATAACCAGCCATCGTTTTCTGTTCCCTGCTCTCTTAACTTTTGTTCTTTATGTGACACTATTTGCATTTTAGCTCCAGCAGGCATCAAATAAGATGTTTAATTAAAAATGTTATTGGAGGTCCAATTTAAGATCAAAGATCACATGCTATCAGAGATCCACTACTTTGATACCACAATAATAAGTACCTTAGAAGTAGTCAGATGGGTTAGATTAGATAGTAATTTATTTTAGCTTGTTTCCTTTTCCTTAGTACTCATTCCAGATACCATAACCTGCTAGGAGTTTTAAGAAGAAGCAGTAATTTTTAAAGTGAAAAGTAAAGGGCTCCCAGTTTAAACAAAACTGATCAAAAAATTATGGAAGTAGGAAATTGAGACCTTTAGAATATATAGGACCAAAAGCATAATAAACATTGACTGGGAGCATAATCCTGAATGCTAACAGAAGTCCGTTTGTTGTAACAAACATTTTGTCTAATTTAATCTTCAAATGTATTACTGCCAGAAAGAATAGAACTTTCAGGCTTTAATGTGTTGGTTACTCTTGAACTTCAGCTTTAACTGCTGGTGCTGGTAGCGTCTCCCACTGAAAAGACCATTTTAATTATTGTTGTCATCCATCTCAGCGAAGTCCGTGTGTGTGTGTTATTCACAGATCATTCTTTAAACTGCTAAATAAGGTATATACCCAGATGGGAACAAGAGATAAAATTCGGCTCTGTTGCCATCAGAGCACAACAACAGTGTGTGAATTTGAGCTCCTGTGGGTGCAGAGCTCCTGACACAAAACTCAAAAGAAAGCAGAGGCCAGGTTAGTTTGCTCCTTGGCTGTGCATCTGCACAGTGAGTGCTCAGGTCTCACAGGGCATTAATCACCTCTGCAAAGATGCAAGAACCCTCCACTTCTAACACAGCCCACGGCAGTTAATGGAGCCGGGCAATGTGCCTTTACCTTTTGTTCTAGTTCTGCATTACTTTGATTTTAGATTAAGTAATCTAAATGTCTGTTTGGTGGAGAACAGCACTTTTTTTTTTTTTTTTTATTCTTTCACATTTATAAATTATTCTAACAGCTCTTCCGGCTAATAAATCATAACTAGGTTGGTTCTAGTGCATTTGAACTATCAGCCAGTATGTGCAGAATGTTATCAGTTTTCATGTGTTACAGATAGGGGAGGTGGAAAAGTGGTTTTCAAATGATGTTAGCTACTGCAAAGATTTTCCATTTGCTTCTGAGCCATTGCCTTTGTGCCGTCTCAGGGCGACTGGGTTGAAAGGGAGGGGCTACGATCCGCCAGGAAGGACTCTTGACAAAGCTTTCTTTGGCACCACTGGAATCCAAAAATCCCGTAACTGGGCAAAGTGCTGCGGTTCCCCCAGACAGACAACGGAACAGATCTCCGGCTCCTGCTTCCCAACCCCCAAAAGACTTTAAATGACTTTCCATTTTTTTCTTACCCCGAAGTGGCTTTGGAAACACGGCAGGAATGCAAATAAACGTGTAGAAGAGTCAGTCTAATCGGGCATACAGTTCTCAGAACTTCATTACTCTTCGTTATCTGAAAAACTGCAAATAAGAAGGGAAATGCCAGCAGGGCAGAGATGCATTGTCACATTGCAGACTTCGTGTTAGAAGGGATAGTTGTGAATGCTAACAGAAAGCCTAACACCCAAAATTCTGTACTTGGGTTCAGCCTTGTGAATGGACACTATTTTTAGAAATGAATTCAATTGAAAAATCCTTATTTTCCATGTAAATGGACAACTTGTTTAAATTCAGAGGCAAAAAAACCTGGGGTTAAGTGTAAGACCCACAATTCGATTTGCATGTTGAGTAATTCAGACTGTAATAGAAGCTTTGTCATGTTAAGGTTAGGTCTTTCCTGTGGCTGTTCAAGTGGGCTCTAAAGACTTTTTAACGTGTTGCAGGATATTAAGGGGGGAAGGTTTGACCTACATCCATTTTCTTCAGACCCACTTCTGCAGGTTTCATCACACTCCCCGTGTCTCGCACGTGGGACATTGCTGAGGGCAGGATAGGTGCCCAATTGCCTACATACAATTTCACCAGGAAAGGTATATGATTTATTGCCCTGTAAAGGGTTTTGACATGAAGCCTGTGAAAAGCTCTATATAAATGCCAATACAATATAAAACGTCACACAAATACTTTGCTCATTAATTCCGACCCCGTGCTTTTGTACTGGAGAGAAATGAGAGTGAAATATGAATGTGTTCCTTATGCTTTAAAGGGAAAAATGGGGTTGTGGATTTTATAAAGGCTGATGTGTTAACCTGCCTTTGTGGTTCCTTTAAAGACAAGCAGCAAGAAGCCCACTCTTGCCTGGGAGTTACACCGTGAGTGAAAGCAGATAAAGCCCTGACAAAGGGGAGCCCCACGTTTGTGATGACAGTCCTTGGTCATGACACAGCTTTCACCACACAAAGAGATGATTTCATTTTTTTCATTTCAAAATTCCATTTATTTCAGCACTACCAGCTCTGGAAGCCTGTCTGCCATCACCCCATTACAATTTTACTCCTTACATTTTATCGTATTATCTTTAAACAGCTTAATATCCAAATCTTCCCCAGACTTCATGGCCTGTTCCAGAACGTGGCTTCAGCCAAAGGAAATGTGCTTCACCAGAGTGTTTTACTGACTTGCTAGAGCTGAGCAGCTCCTGTTGTTCATCTTCTTTGCTTTGGCCAAGGGGGACAACAGCTCCTCAAAGCCCAGATCTCACCAGTCCCCAGCTCCTTCCTTCTGGGAAGCCACTGGGGAGGCGAGGGAGGAAGGGGAAGGTTATGGGACATGTTGGAAAATCCCCTTTCATCCTCTGCAGGGATTTTCCAGCCTTGCCCAGTTCCCTTTCCAGAATGGGAGCCAGTCTGGCCCACTGGGTATAAATCACAAAACTCTTGGGTCTGATCAGCTGAGATTTTCTCTCACCTGTTGACCCACCTTCATACTGGGACTTCAGTTTCTTTAAACATTCATGCATCAGCTTTAACTATCCCTGTGTACTGTGTAAAATTCATTCCATTCCTTTATTTTGATTTTAGGTTGCTCTTCAAATTCCTTCCCTCTTCTGTGTTTCTCAGTGATTTCGATTGTTTCTATTTTCGCTTTAAATAGGATGTTCACTTTCTGCTGATCTTTGCTGACATTTTCCCCTTTTGATTTGTAGTACTATTAATTCCCCTCTGTTCAATGTTTTGTCTACATTCAGAACATGTTTGTTTTTCTCTAGTGGCCTGTAATTACTTTCCCCCTCCTACTCTTTAATTTTTCCAATTACGTCCTCCACTGATGCTCCTTTGAGAGCAGGACATACTGGGGGTAACCTCTCGAGGATATGAAGATATGACATTTTTGGCCAGAAAGTGCTTTTAGTCTTGGAAAAGAGCTTGAGTTGAGGATATTGATTGCACCTCTCTTTGGTATAGGGATAAATGACTTTTTTGGATGCAGTTAGATAATATGTGAGTCCTGTTTCATGCCCAGGGATGGTCCTGCATTGCCACCTTCTAGTGGGACTGGGGACAGAGGCAAATGACCTTGCTGCGCACCTTAAAACAGAGACCTCCAGCTCTTGGGTTTTGGGAAGTTTCTGTCCATTTCAGGTGAGGGGTGGGGGAATGCAGCCAAATACCAAAGTAACACAGGAAATCTGCCAGGAAGCAGAAAATCAGGTTCAGTTCTCCGGTGTCCCCATTTACCACAGTGGCCTCTGTACCAGTCTTTCCATCCTGCCTCTGGCCTGTTCATTTTCCTCTGTTGTTTTTTTTCAGTCTCAGTGTTGTGGAAATCCAGGTCCTTCCTACAGGCAGAAACAAGATCTACTTCATAGTTGGCACCCTGCACCATTTTCATAGGGAAACATTTCTCGGGGAGCGTTGTGCAGGGCTCAGCGCTGCGCCCGGCACGTCTCCCCGCCTATGAATGCATTTCATTCTTCGCGGCCGCGTGTTTTCAGTGGCACTTCCACCGGGGACAGCCTCGTTCCAGGCCTGCTGCAAGCCCCGAGCCAGCCCCGCTTCCCGGCAGGCGCCGGTACCGGACCCGAAACCCGCGTCCCACCCAAACTCGCTTTTTGGGAGGGTTTTCTCCCCTCCCTCCAGCGCGGGGTGCGCACCCGCCCGCCCGCGCCCTGCAGNAGGCGGCAGCGCAGGGCGCAGACAGGGACGCTTTGTGCAAGCGTGTGCGTGGAGCACAGCGCAAAGCAGGAAAGAATAAAGAGAAGGGGCAGAGAAAAGAAAAAAAA
>VYXC01001033.1:1588850-1678850 GCA_013397175.1 Platysteira castanea
CGAGCACCGGGTGCCGATGCCCCGGGCCCGGCGCGGGGGCGGCAGCGCGGGCGGCCGGCAGTCCCTCGATCCCTCCGTCCCTCGTTCCTCTGCCCCTCTGTCCCTCGCACCCCGCCCCGCCCGGCCCGGCCCGGCCCCGCCGCCGCTGCTGCCGCGGGCCGGNTTTCTTTTCTTTTCTTTTCTTTTCTTTTCTTTTCTTTTCTTTTCTTTTCTTTTCTTTTCTTTTCTTTTCTTTTCTTTTCTTTTCTTTTCTTTTCTTTTCTTTTCTTTTCTTTTCTTTTCTTTTCTTTTCTTTTCTTTTCTTTTCTTTTCTTTTCTTTTCTTTTCTTTTCTTTTCTTTTCTTTTCTTTTCTTTTCTTTTCTCTCTTCTCTTTTTCCCCTCGTCTTTCCCTTTCTTCCCTCTCTCCACTTTCTATGTCTCTCTCTTACTCAGAGCCAACAGTCACCCCTGAGTTTGGGACCAACTTTGTGGTGCCGTGGTAGGCGATGCCCCTCGGGGCTGAGCCCAGGGCTGAGCTCTGCGGTGCCTCCTGCCTGCTCCCCGGCCACGCCGGGCCGGCCGCGGTGCCGGGCAGAGAAAGGACACAAAGGAAAAGGACGGTCCGAAAGGCGAGCTCGTTATTAATACAGCCCTGCTTGTAAATGAAAAATGTAACCCTTGTTAATTAACGCTGTTTACATGGGGTACAAGAAACTTAAGAAATGTTTCTACAAAGGGGAAGGAACTGTTTACAAAACTCTTTCAAAAGTGTGACATATTGCTGCAGTTCCAGCACTAAAAAGCCAAACACACTTACACTCCTTTGAAGTTGGCTGGCTGAGGCAACATTATTTGACTCGATTCAGATATTGCTTGTGGGTATAACTAATGGCTTTTACCTAGTTAGTGGGCTGGGAGGGGCGAGGGCCTGGGCGCCGTGGCCATTGGGTCCCTCTGGAGAGCTGGGGCTGGCTCCCCGCCAGCTCTGTACAATGTCAACATTGAATATTTGAATTCCCAGACTCTATTTAACAACTTTCTAAATAAATAAACTCATTGTGTGTCTGTGTTTAAAATTATTTCACCTCTTTCATGAAAGCTACAGCATCTTATTACACTGGCCTCTCGGGCTGCTTTTCCCCCTTTTCTTTCCAAACAAACACAAATGGAGCTGAGCACTTTTGGTTGTTTTTTTTTTTTTTTGCTTTTCACTGTCTCCTATCTCTCCCTCTCTCCCCTTCCCACTTTCTGTCTGTCTTCTCACAAAGCACGAGTGTCAGCTTCTCGGACATCCCACCGTGTCCTTAGTGGGACAGCTCTGTTCACCCTGTTATCTAATCATAACTAAAACCAAAGCCAGGTTCACCAAGTTGGTTAAATATTAATCATTTCTAAAAGGAGGCCCAAGTGAGTGCCATTGCTGCAGCAGTGCCCTGTACATACTCAATCATTTTGGCTGCCGTACCCTAGGCGGGCTCCAGGGACAGCTTTCATTGTTGTTTGCCATAAATGGCTATTAGTGTTCATATTCACCTATTCACCTACTTATTTAAGTGCACGTAAGTGTGGATGTGGCTGTGCTTGTGGAGATGTGTGCATACGTGTGTGCTCAGAACGTACTTTTCTGCTTATGCCACGGAGATATATTTATCTGTGTGTGTAATACCTGTGTCTGTGTGTGCACATACAGAGAGAAAAGCAGGTAAATCCATTTGATACTTTTAATGGTGAATAATGTATGTACAATGTATAGTTTAGGGAGAATTGTGGTATGCAGAAGCTCCTGGGGTGCTTGTAGTGCTGACACCAGCATCTGTACACCCACAAAGGCTCCGAAACATTCTGGATGCACGTAGGGAACGCAATGTTGATGTGCAGCAGCCCGGGTGTTGTTCCCTGGGGTGCTTCCCAAGTGCACTAATTGTGTGCTTCCGTGGAGGGAGTATCCATTGTAAAATCTTTATTGCCTTCCCATGGAAGTAAAGGTGGCTGGACAGAGAAGGTATTTCTGCCTGTCCTGGGGAGCACAGCTCCCTGATAAAGCTGTCTGAGTTGCTGAAGAAGAACGTGGGATGAATTTTCTGTCAGGACACGTATCTGGTGGAAGAAAGAAAGCGTTGGTGGCTGCTCCGGCCCAGGGTGGATGAGGAAAGGGCAGTGGGGAAGCAGATGGAGTTTTATAAATCTCAGCTAATGAAACCTTGTCCACAGAACTGCCTCGCTTTACAGCAAACCACTTTTTAAACAAATGTACTTTAGCTTTGGAAGGGCTTGTTCAGACACTTAGGTTTCCAACCAAGAATTCATAATATTTGTTTATTTAAAATTTAACTAGGTTTGCTGTCATTTTTGGAGCAAGTCGGTGTTCTTTTGCTGTAATTTAATACAATCAGTTTTACATCATTTCAGTTTAGTTAGGCAAGAAGTGGCTTATGAAGAGCAGAAAGAGGTTTAATCTTACATGGTTTTCAAACTAGCAGATGCAAGTGTCATGCTATTCAGTAGACAGAGGTAGAACTGGACAAATGCAGATTAGAAATGCAGTTTATATTTTAAGTAGTGAAGGTATTTAACCAGTAAAACTATTTACTGAGAGCTGGGTGGGTTTCAACATCAGTGGAATTCCTTTGTCTTAATTAAGGTTGGCTGTTTTTCTAAAAAGATATGAGCTAATCCAAACAGGAATTAATTTAGGGAATTCCTGTAGCCTGTGTTATACAGGGGGAGCAGACCAGACCACTCTTCCTGGTTTTATAATCTATGCACCCCGTTAAAGCTGGGCAGTTTCATATGGAGGCATAAGCTCAGGGCTGGGATCACAGGAATGCACTTAAAAATGAAATGGCCATTAAAAAACCCAGGTTCAGCTCCGACCACGCAGAACCAGCGTCTGGCTCGAAGGGTTTTCCATCCTCAGCACTGCTTACCTGGATCACAGCACCCTCGGGAGTGCCCTGTCCCTGGGTCTCAGCACAAAAACGGTGATGGGGTTTTCAAAGGTGGGAAGGGGTGTAGGAGCTGAGGTTTGGATACAGAGAACAGGGTCTGGGGTCAGTGGTTTGATCCCTGCTGTGTGATGGATTTCCAGTGGGTTCCTGCCATGTTCCTGTGCAACAGGTTACTGCTGCAGTTCCTAACACACAGACAAGAGCAGTACAGATCATGATACACACCAGTAAGCATCAGGAAGCACCTCCAGGACCCGTTTGCTGCAGGAGATGCTGGAGGGAGGTGTTTGCTAGCAGAGAAACAGCCAGGTAGGGAAGGGCATGGAGAAGCTAAGGAGAAGTGGACGTTGTGTCCCCAGGACTCTGTCTCTTTGCATTGCCATTTTAAATAAAAAAATCAAAATTCTCAGGGTATAAAGCAACCCTGCCTGATCACTCACTGACTATGTTCCCTCCCTTTTGTTTGCATTTCCAGGCTATGCTGAGGCATTGCCTTCTCCAGTGCTGCTGGAAGAAAGGGCAGCCACGGATACGTGTGGGAGGAGGGAAGCTAGCCTGCAATGAATATTGTATTTGGTGCTAAATATGTAACAAAGAGAAAGAAATGTGAGTTAATCCAGCAATAAGAGTTGGGAAGTGAAATACAATTCATTTTATTTCAGGGTTTAATGCTGTGGTCTGTTTCAGTGAAGCATTATCTTTCAAACTGGGATATATGCAACGACATAACCCCCACTACCTTGAGGGAATGTCAGAGTTTGATCTCTGAATAAAGGAAATTCAGAGTTAAGGCTGAAATGTACCACATGGCCTCCAAGTCCCAGGAACAACAGGAGGCGAGGAAGTAGCTAAAGCTATGGGCTGCACTTTAAAACGAGTCCAGCAACGACCAAGCTGCCAGTGCTCATTGCAGATCCACAGCACGGATTGAGCTGGGATTTGTATTGACTAGAGAGAGATCTGTGATGATCTCGAGTCTTTTTGGAAATCTTGGCTGATCTGTGATGAGCGTGAGAGTTTTATGGAGGAAGTATTACAGTTCTGGGCTTAATTTATGCAACAGAAGCACTCTTGTCCCCTTTGACACCAATAGCTTTTGTTTAGAAAACCTTATATTGAAGCAAAATTTTTGTTCAGAAAAGAAATATACCCATGTTACAGCTTTATTTCTTTTCTGAAGAATTGCTTATATGTCTGAATGGGTGCAGTACATTTTAGCCCTGTTTAAACTCCAAACTAAATTTAAATTGCCTGTAAAATAATCTGCAGAATGGAAACTGCCACAGAATTGTAGCCCTTGCTCCCTGACCCAAACCCATATTCCATTGCAAAGCAGTGCGCTGCTCTGTTCCGTGATTACAGTAAGTTAGAAACCAGAAGAGCAAGACTTCTATGAATAGGTTATTTTTGGCAATTGCATCACCAATTATGTATAAAATTTCAAAAAATATGAGTTCTGCCAGTTTGATCTCTGAGAAGGATACAGAAAATGAAAGCTTTGAGACTGCTGTAACATCATACTATTTTGTCTATTAGATATCATTAGATTACCAGAATACTGAGACCTTCATATCAACCAGCCTAACAAAAATTTCCCAGGTGGTTTAAATTAAAAAATTAGCCATAAATATATTTCGTATAATGTAATTTATTATGGATGTTTATTGTGTGCAGTGGGAAAATGTTTGGTTTCGGATGATCTTACCGTATAACATGTGCCCTACTGAAACTGTTTATAGTCAGGCAGCCTGGAAAAGCCCCAGTCTAATTCTGAGACCAGCCGGGCTACATGCTCTGAAAGCCACAGGAAGGCAGAGCCCCTCCCCTGGAAAGCCAAAGGGGCAACAGCATCTTGTGTGGGACATGTGCAACATAAAACTATGCAGTGAGGAAAGAGCTGAGTGGCAGACAAAGCTGGAGGATGGCTCAGGGCAGTGTTGTTTTTTAGGGAAAATGAGATAGAAATGATACCAGCTTGCAGCAGGTCCTGTTAGACTGGGATGGGAGGCTCACCTGTGTCCGAGGGATACTTTTCTCCCACATCCCATGTTTTATCAGGCCTCCTTTTGTTCCAGCTGGGTGTGGTGAGCAGGGCTCTGTACTGATGCCCACCCATGAGTCCAGATTTGCCCTTCTGCAGCAGAGAGAGGGGTCTAACCCAGCCTTAGGGACCCAGGGGTCTCTGTGATGGACACAGCCACCCTCTGCTGGGATGCTGCAGCAGGGAGCTGATGGCTTCAGGAAAAAGATCTCCCTCCTCCTCTCCTGTTCTTTTGCACAAAGTCCACATGCTGGCAGGGGTGAAATCATTCCTCAGTTTAAAAAAAAACAAACCCTGAAAAACTTCCCCCCCCTGCCCCAAGCTCCTTCACACATGTATTAACACCAAACTGGCAAAGCCAATGGAAAAGGATTTTGCGTTTTGGCAGCAGAGCTGGCTCAGAGCTCACTGCGGGCCTTATCCCAAACCCACTGGAGCTGAAGGAGCCTGTACCGACCTCGACGGGCCTTGGACTGGCTCTGGCTGAGAGGAATCTGCTCCCTTCATCCTTGGGGGTGGGGGGGGTTATCAGCAGCTTTTGCTCTGCGGTGAGCCCCAACATGTGATGCTGTAACAGATACCTGGATTTACATCAGTCTAAGTGAATTAGGTTGGCCCTATAATCTGGCCTCATTTAAGAGTCATTTTAGCCATTAGGATGAAATATGAACGCTGCTGATGGGGGGGACTGTGGTGACTCTGAATCCTCGTTTCCCACTGTGCCCCATCTCTCCCATGGGCTGAGGACCTCTGAGGGCTGCGGTGGGCACTTGGGGGGTGTCAGAACAGTCCAGCACCCCTGGTTCTCCATTCCAAGGACTGTGGTTCTCCAAATAGCCCGAATTTGTACTTTCTGAACAAATAGCTCCACTGCTGAAAGTACCTGGTGCCTCCAGTAAGTGCTCCATTTATTGCCTCCCGATTTCGTCTCAGACAAACAGAAGGTATGTGAGAGACAAGCACTGACTGCTGGAAAAAAATCACCCCAAACATGTCTAAAGCACAGCTTGAGTCACTGGTGGTGCCTATATTTTTGATTTAAAAACCATTTAACATTTCCAGCGTTTGACAGAAATGATTAACCTTCCCCTCTTGAAAACTCTTTGTGATTTGAACTTACCATGGCACGTTTTATTTACTTGCACCTTGGTGAGGAATTAAGCAATGCTTTTGGTGAGTTTTAATCTTTCCCATTCTCTTTGTGGCTCTGTATAAAGGGGGAAAAAAGGAAATATGTTGTTTGAAATAATTTTGAAGTGATGTTTCTATTTTACTTTTTTTAGGCTCTTGATGTATTTTTGGCTACAGGGACTGGCATGGAGCATTGGTCTAAGAATATACAACACTGAAAAGCACAGTGATATCAGCTGTATCTGAGCTAACTGCACTGCTTTATACTTTTGCTGTTTCATTGTTACTGTGCCATGATAATGATGATTTACAGCAATAATGATGACTTCCTAATTGTAAAATATAAACAGCATGAGATATTTGTCCTGATTCTTTCAGTTCATATAGAAAGCAATATTTCAGTAGTCACTGGCTGCCTGTGAAAATGCTATTAAGCGGTTGTGCTCTGCCTGAATAATTACTGTCCAGGAGTTTGTGCTTCCTAACAAAGCCAAGGTAACTGAGAAATGAAGAAATGATGCACTAGGTCACTCCAGATGATGCAGATCAGAGAGATCTGAGTGAATAAACCTGTGCAGGGCCTTTAATATCAGTGACCA
Organism: Platysteira castanea; assembly: GCA_013397175.1. NCBI lineage: Eukaryota > Metazoa > Chordata > Aves > Passeriformes > Platysteira > Platysteira castanea. Next base: position 1,595,550 of record VYXC01001033.1, read on the forward strand.
GCCTCAGAATGGGAGAAAAGGTGAAATTTTCTGTATTGTACCAATGCCCTGAGTGAAAACAGAGCTGAGACTGAGCCAGAAGGGGTGGTACAGAGTCAGAACCAGGACGGGATGCAGCAAACCTTCCCAGCTGGGGCTTCTACCAAGCACCAAGCTGAAGGATCAGTCATGGACCAAACACAGAAGATTTATTTCCAACCTGACACTATTATTTATTATGACTTGAATTAAAACAGCAACCAGAGAATGCAGCCAGGACTGGATGCCTGTTGTGCTGAGCTCTGTGCAAACACGGGCAGCCCACACAGAGCTCAGGCCCTGAGAAATGCAGATTAAACTTGGGGCCTGCTGCCCTACACGTGCAATTACAGCATCATTGGAGGCAGTAATAAAATCCTGAGGAGAAATGGATGCTTTAAGGAAAGTCCATGGAGTCAGGACTCCATGGCTTGCACATGGGTGGATGTGCTTCAGCTTTAATCACATCAGCCCTTTCCCCCTACCCGCAAATGGCCCCCCTGGCTCTGTTTTAGCCGACCCCATTGTTTTTTGGCCATGTCTGTAATCCTGGGTGATCAAGCTGCATTAAGCTATGAGTATCCTTGCAGCATCACCTGCTCGCTTTCAAAGAAAACAGCTCTGAGATTCGCAGGGAAGGAAGAAGGCAACGCCGGCAGGTAATCCAGCCCTATAAAATCCCTGGATTGTGGTTCCAGCCCGCTTTCCACGCGGGCGCTGCGAGAGGGACCTGAGCACTGTGGCTGGCAAGAGCCAGCAACCAAAAAGTCCCTCAAGCCTATAAGGTTTATTAAGGTTCTTTTTAAGTCCCTGCCAATAAAAAGGGTCCACACAACCTCTGAGTGAGGCTCCATAAGCTCAGTTTTATGTTCGGATAATTTGGAGCCAAACCGTCACGGAGTTCACATAGCAAAATACCCCACGGAGCATCGCAAACTGCGAGGAAAATATATCGAGGAAAGAGAGGACTGATAATTTTATGGTTTTCCTTGAAGTTAAGCAGTAAAATGGGCTTTATTTAGTAATTTCCGGGCTTCTGATTGCAATTTTGTTACCAGTTTAACGGTTTTAGATACAGTGCTTTGTAAATAGGGAGAACTGTTAGAAGCCAAGGTCCTACAGTGTTCGGATCTGCCGTGGGAAGCAGTACCACACACTCCAGGTTCCCAAAATGGATCAGACCTGGACTGAGTTTTGGATCAGACCACTGGGCAGGACATGGCAACAGCACTCAGCTCTGCCCTGGAAAGCTGAAGGTTGAGCCCAGCATGGCTGGATAGCCCTTGGAAGGGATAATCCTTTAAAGAAACAGGAATAGTTTGACCCAGGTCCACGGAATAGCAACATACACTTATTTGTAGAGTGAAGCATTTCTAATTTGAAATACATTTAAGAGCTCTGATTTTTACAGGTGAGTTGATCACCACAGTCTCCAGGCTCACTTCCTAAACCAGGCTGTTAAAATCACTTGTCCCTCAGCCTTCTGGCTGTGTGCAAACCTAGGTCCAGAATTCACAAGATAAACCTCCACTATGTCTGCTCCTTACACAATAACTATTTTACACTCGGCATGTCTCATCTAAAAAATCTATTTTACATTGTAATAATTCACACCCACTTCTCTTTGGGAAGTCATTTATAGAGGGGAAATTAAACATGACTGGGCACTGGAGGGAGTACTGCTGATACATGCAACAGCTCAAAATGTTGAAGGAAGTGGTTGTGGATATGGGAGAAGATGCCATCGTGACCTTGGAGATTTGTTTATTAGACACTAAATCACAGACATTTCTTCTTCCAGTTCTAACTGGTCTGAGGACTCAGATATAACCTTAAAAGCCCTTTCTGGGGTTTTAAACAGAATTTAGACCTCATCAGTGCTCAGTACTATTTATGCAGCTTGAATGAGACAAGGGAATGCAGAGACCACCATGGGAAAGGAAAAAAAGGCGAAGAAACTAGAGGGGAAAAAAAGCAATATTAATTCCAGTTACTGTATTTCCTTTCATATGTTGCACTTCCTGGTGCCACAGAGCAGAGAGAATAAGAAAATATCTGGTGTCTTTTTACCCACTTTGTTTTTGCACCCTGTGCATACTACAGCCAGTAACCATCAAACTCATGCTGCCAACCTTCCTAGAAAGAAGAGCTGTCTCTCACTGTTGGTAGCAAAGGTAGCACTGGAAGTAGGGTGGAAGTGACCAGAGAGTAGGCAGGGATGGTGAGGGGAAGAGGACTGGGAGATGGGACGTGTCTGGTGGATTGCTGTCAGACCCCCGAGCAGAAAGAGGCAGATAGACTCTGCTGGCACATTTCTGCACAGGAATAATTCAGGACATCTCTTTTAAGAGATGATTGGTGCTTTTCGTATACTAAACAGGCCCCGAAGATGCTGTTCTGCTTTCCTCTCCTTCCCCAGTGCTATACCAGTTATGTAAAAATGTATATAAATATATTTCTAGGTGATCTCAGCAAGCTAACGTGGCTAAATCACCTCTGTGCATCTTGACCTCCTGCTTAGTCTCCCGTTTCAGAGGCTCCGTGTACATTAAGGTGCTGGGCTTGCTCTTCAGGTCCACGTATTCCCTCTGTGTTCCTGCTGCAGAAAGAGCTGTGCTCTGTGGGTCGGTGAGGATCCAGCTGAAGCCTGCGAGGGCTGGAGGGAGCAGTGTTGCTTTAGGCTTCCTGCCTGAGGAGTGACATATCAGAAGTAATAAGTCTGAGCCTGAGCTGATGTCTAACAGCATCGGAGAGCGGGCTGGAAGGCTGAACTCCTGCAAAAATGAAAGCAAGGAATTTAACAGCAGTAAAAAAGAGGTTAAGGAAAGAACAAAAAAGGAAAGGACATAAAAGTGATATGAATGGCTAGAAAAACAGCTACATCTAAATATTAACCTCTACTGCTGTATTTTGACACTGGACTGAGTTAATAGAAGTACATGGCTAATACACATTAAGTTGGAAGAAGGTACTTAATTTCAGAAATTATCTGGATCAACTTAACGTGAAAATGTACTACCAAAGATATTTTATGTGTGTCCAAACCTGCCAATAGCTTGAAGACATATTCTGCAGGAGGCTAGCAGGAGAAAGTATGTTTTACTGGTAGAGTTTTCAGCTAAACTCTCATTCTTGGAGCTTCTTATCCCTTTCTTCTCCAAGATACCTTTTCCGTGACCATCAGAGGAGCGGGAGCAGACAGACCTTTTCCCCAGCCTGTAGCCTCTGTCAGCTGCAGGAGCCTCACAGCCAGCACTGTCTCAAGGGGTTTTTTCCTCTTAGACTGTTGAATGAACAGCCCCAGAGCATAGGAGCTAAACTGGTGTAAACCTGGTGTGAGAGCAGAGCCCCTTTGCCAGGGGATGGACTCAGTGCTGGCTGTTCCTCCTGGGATCCATCCAGAGGCAGAGAAAGCAGATACGGGGCAATCTTCACTCTGTCAAGGTCTTTAGTCTCTAACACTTAGAAGTGGAAAATAGTTTTGGTTCTTTAAAAGAAGGATTTTTCTCTCTTTTTGTATTTCGGTGTGTCCTTGGGGTTTGCATTCTTGCAGAGGTATCATTTATTTCACAGCAAAGAATCATGGTGACACAGCCTGGGCTTTAATTTCTGGGAATATCTTTATAGGCTTGTTTTTGTGGCTATATAACAACATTATGTTATCTATCCATCTCTCATTCCACTTCCTGATATACAGAATTATCAGGACTACCCATCAGTCACTCTTGTGTTTTGTAGCCCTTGGTGCTATATCAGTTTTTAGGATATTTTTCCAGTATTACAGCTACACTGATCTTGGTGATTATTAAAAAATTATATAATATCTTTAAAAAACTCTGTTGAGATGTGCAACACTGTCTGAGGAAAAGTAAATTTTAGACAAGGGTTATATCATTACTGGCTTCCTGAATGTTCGAGGGAAGAAAGGCAGTTAACTAAGGTACATTTTTTTTTGAGAAAAAAAAGTAAAAAGCAATATAGAAGAGCAGGACGTCTGCTTTTGTAATTATGTACTAATGAACTGGGACTGTGCCCCACCAGTGTTGTCCTCCACAGCCTTTCAAGTACCCAGGTTGTCCAGCTGATTTCTTTCTGTGATTGCATCAGGGTTCTCAAGTTTTCAGAAGCTCACAGGTGTGTTCACCGTGTCAGATGGCCTGAGAGGGGATGGGACACGGGGCTGGTGGGAGGTACAGGGTGAAGGTCATTCGGTACAAAGAGAACAGAAAGATTTTGGGGGTGATTGTGCATCTCCTGAGCTTCAGCTCCACGCAGCTGTGCAGGGACCTGCTCAGCTGTGCCACATCTCGGTGAAATTGGGCTCTCTATTTTACACTTGTCTGCAAGTTCATTCAGGAGTAGGAAGGTCGGCTCTGGGCTGGGTGGAAGGCAGGTTTCCTTTTTCAAGTGTTTTGCTGTTTGTTCTGTTATGGAATATGTTTTGCACCGTGCTTCAGGCAAAGCTGTGTGTGGAGTCATGATCTCAGGTACTGCCCACTCAGGGGTGGCTTTGGGCCAGGGGGTGATTTTGGGTTTTGGAAAAGTGTGCTGCTCCTTTTGTGTTGCCCGCAGTCAAAACTGGGGGTGTTTCCATCTCCTGGGTGTAAGTATATGCTATAACAGGAGTCTCAAGGTGTCATCCCAGACCTGGTATCAACAAAATATTATTTCTCCTGTGTTTTGGGCAGAGGCTACAAGAAATGGTTTGATGTTTCCTTGAGAAATGTCTACTTTTCTTCTTTTTTTTCTGCAAAGTTTGCATTTGTTTAGTATTGTGTCTACTGGCACTGATTTTTTTTTTTTTCAGTGTTGGTTACAAAATCCCAAAGCAATAGGAGGAAGAGGTTTTTTTTCCCTCCCCTGTGTGCTTTTGAGATCATGTTGGAGATTAGCTTGAGGGAATGACAAACTGCTCTGTTCCCAGCACAGTCTCTCCATCCACAGCTAAAACATTGTGGGAATGGGTGCTGGATGCCACATTTAGCTTCACTTTGTGTTGCAGCCTTCAGGACCAGCACTTCTGCTGTTTCTCCTTCCCACCCCTCTGATTCTGCCGTGTTCTTTGTACTTTGCTTGACGTATAGAAACAATTATAAAGAGGGAAAAATTAATTGATTTCTGGCTGCAGGTTCAGATGACCATCAGGCAGCAGCAGAATCCAGTGTGTTTCTTTAGTTCCCTGCTGCCCTGGTCAGTCGTGTATGAGAAGGGAGATGGTTTTAAGGGTGCTCAGGGCCTGCCTTTCTATTAAATACTCACAGTGTGCTCTGAGAGCTCTGCCGGTTGTATTTGCAGTGAGGAAGGTGATTGAATAGCACCACCTCACTCTGGTTTTGGTTAATTAGCGAGAAAAGGTGTGCTAATCCTATAAGGGCATCTGATAAAACCAGCAGAGCTGTTCCACCAAGGCTTTGCTGACCACAGCAAGGGTGAGGGGTGTGTTGGAGGCTGTTGCTGATGAGGAGCATCCTCTGGAGAGGCCAGGAATTGCTGAAAGGCCTCTCTAGCTTCTTGTGCTGCTCTCAGTGCTGGGCTGGGGGGATTTCCCATGTCAGTGCTAGTGTTTCCCACATTTACGGGAACCACAGGCTTCCCGAAGCCAGCAGCCACCTCTGCTTTGAGCAATACCAGAGGCAGGAACCTGTTGATCCGAGCAGAGTGTGCTAGAGCCGCAGAGTGGGAGGCGATAACTTCTGCTCCTGATGCTTTGAAGATTTTTTTTCTTCCAAGTAGAAAGGGACTGTGATGCTCCAGGTGGAAAAGCTGGCCTTGTTAGAGGCTGGTGGGTGAAACTGTGTGTCCCTGTGGGCTCTAGCAGCCCTTAGCTGACTTATCCATAGCTGGGGCTTCAGCGTGTGGCACCTCATTGCTAGACCTGTGAGGTTTTTGAAAAACCTGTAAATTAATGTCTGACCAGACTGAGGCATCATTTGCCGTTAAAAAATTGTAAATCTGTGTTTATCCAGCGTTAACAGATGTAACATAAATGAGTTCCTGTGCTGTCTGCTGGTCCACTAATGGCACTTGTTTGTAAGTGCTTTACGTTAACAGCTATTTGATGGTGCCCATTAGTTTTTCCTCGGTTAATGTTATATAATAAAGTGAATGCTGGCCAAAAGCAATAGTAATACGATAAACAAAAAATCCAAATGCTGGGTGAGAAATGTAATGGAGCGAGGGCTGAACTCTGGTGGGAGTTTGGTTTAATCTAAAGGTTAAAAAATGTTATAATTTGGGTTTAAGTAAATTGGCTCTTTAGTCCCAGAGGTCTTGCTCTTGTACTTCTTTTGCCTCCAAAGCTTCCACTAATGCCGATGGGAGTCTTGGGCGCACAAGAAATGCGGGTTCAGGTACTAAAGTTACAGATTGGCTTGGACCAAAACCCCTAATCCAAATACCTCCGGCTTTTGAAAGCATTTGCCAATTGGATTTGAATCTGGACACAAACATTGTGGCTTGAGCTCATCTGAGCTCGCTTACATCTGTGTAAATCTGTAGTATGGCCCTGATCCAGCAAAGCACGTAAATATGTGCTTAATTTGACTTCAAGGGGACTATTGTGCGCTTAAAGCTAAGCATGTGTTTAAGTGCTTTGCTGGACTCAAGTCCAAATACATGGGAGTCAATGAAATGACACCAAATAGTGCAGTGTAAGTGAGATCTGAAATGAACCAAAATGTTTGCATTTCTACCTGGAAATGAACGCCCTGTTCACATCCTACGTATCCTGCATGGACTTTGTATTTTCATCCATCTGCACATAATGTATTCTTTACTGTAACCTGTCCATTCAGTACAGTAAAAAAAGAAATATACTTTGAATTTTCCTGCTCTATTACTCATATTTCATGAAATGTGTTCTTATGCCAAGTGTCTGTTTATATATATTTATACATGTTGTTTCTTTATTGATATTGGCAAGATACAAGAAGAAAAGAAATATTTTACAGTTAAAAACTTGTAAACAGTTTTATCCCTCATTTAAAACCTTTCTTTAAAGAGTTTACCTGATGTGGTCAAATTACTTTAACTTGTTTTTGGTTTTGCCAGTCTGACCAATATGAAAAGTATTTGTTAAACGTGTAGGTTTGTTTTTAGCTGAAATACACATTTTAAACATGTTTGCAATTAACTGACACGTGAACATGCCCTTACACTCAACTACTAAATGCCACTTTTGTACTTTAAATCCCACTTTTAGTGATTGCCATGCTACATAAAGCTGTCAATGAATATTTTCACATGAATACATTAATATTGTTAAAAGATCATGTATTGCTTGTCGACTGTTGCAGCTCATTGCAAAGAGAACACAAAAGGGTTAATTGAGCCCAGCCCTGCAAAGGTGGCAGAGGCATAGACTAGAACTGGGAATTAAACCCAAAACAAATACAACAAGAAATAGCCCTTGTGCCTCGATATGACAACCACAATGCAGACATAAAGAAGTGTAAGTTGCAAATGTCTGCAGGTTATTAATGAGGTAATAGAAGCAAAATTAGGTATCAGCAGGGTTTGGCTCAGTTTGAATAAAACTGAGATCTTTTATCTCAGAATATGCTAGGAAAGACTCATAAGCTGTGATTTGGTGGTCTAGGCTGTGCCCTTCTTGGTTATGGGAGTTGACTCATGCCATTTAAATTCACCAGTGTTTTCCACTCAGGGCAAACAGATGTGGGATCAGACACAGAGAACGGCTGGCGAGGAAAAGGGAAAAGGTTTGCATGGCAGTTTATGAGGGAAAAATGCTTTTGTGTGCTTACTTTTGAATCAAAAGGACATTTTGCACTTCAGCTTCGTGTGTCTGGAGAGAGGATACTATTTTCTTGCAAAGCCAGTGTAGGGGAAGCACATAATGGCTAGAAGTCCCCTGTGTCCAGCTGACCACTGCCCAGGCTGAGATTGGTTCTCTGCTGACTTCAGCAGCTTCCCTTGGGATTCACTTCAGCCTGGATGAGGGCAAAGTATGGTCACCCACTCCTTGTCAAATCCCAGTGTTTGCGCCCTTTAAGAGTAAACTTCTCTCCAAAACAATGGAAAAATACTCCTTTCCTGACTCTTGGAGAAGTTGGCAGCCAGAGATGCAGCTGATGCATTGTGTGGAGTGATCTGCTCTGCCCCGATCCCTCCTCAGCCCCACTGTGACTGAAGTAAGTGGCAAAACTCCCATTAACTTTAATGATGCAGAATGGACCCTAAATGGATAAGGTTTGTCTTTAAGAAAAATCACTGAGGGATTCAATTACATCATAAATGTATTCAGTGGTCGTGAAGTGATTCTGGTGTACATACAGCCAAACCCTGAATTCCTTCTCAAGTAAGTGTCTGGGTGAGGATTGGTTACAAATCCCGCTCTAAGTTACACCCGTACGACTCCCCCGGAGCTGATGGCATTCCTCCCTGCTTCCCTCGCATGGACAGTGCAGAGCCTGAGCTGTACAGAGCCTGCCACATCCTGCTTCTGCTCCTCTTGGACGGGGGCTGGGAGGGATGGAGCCTCTCCCTGCGGCTCTGCGAAACTCCTTGTGACCTGGAGCGGCACCTGCGGGGTGGTGGAGGCTGCACCAAGGGCGGTTTTGGCCCCTCAGCCTTTGAAGAGCTCTGGCATGATGTAATCCCAACCCCGTAAGCTGCTGCGGGACCCTGGGGTTGAGAGATGCCCTATAAATCTCCGTCGCGGGGTTTTGTTACCTGCCCGCTCTGTTACATGACTAATGACTTCAGGTAAAGAATGGGCAGTGGAGAAACAGGTAATTAACAAAAACATCCTTCTGTGTTTTCTGCTCAGCTTCCGTGACTGGCGCTTTCAAAAGCTGGGCAGATATGATTTGTAGCCTCCCTCTTTCACCAACGCAGAGGCAGGGCTGGTTTGAAACCTGGCAATCCCTGAATGCTTCCCCAGTTTCCTGCCCTTGCATTTGATGCAGCCAGGGCTGGTTTGCCACAGAGTCGCTGGTATCCGCCTTGTTGTGACGTTTTCATGCTGCAGTTAGGTCGTTAGGTTTTTTAAAAATTTTTTTTTCTGGAGCGTGGGTTGCTTTGAGAGTGGCCTGGTGCAAGTGCATTAGCAAACTATAAAATATTGCTGCATCCAGCTGCCCTGTCAATAGGTCAAGCCATTTGTCCGCTCCAGACAGGGCGTCTAGTTCTCCTGGCAGCATCCCTTGCTTTGACATGGGAAAACCTGTTTTGTTTAGCACTAGGGAAACAATATGCATAAATAGTAATGCTTGAACCTAAACACTCCTGTTGTCTTTATGCATGGGGTGCCGTGTTACTGGTTATTTTATGACAGATTTCTTTTTTTTCCCCTCCCCTCCGAAGGACTCGAGTCCCAGCCTGCAGAATAGCTGTCGTTGAGTGGAAGCATTCCTGCTATTTTCCCCTCAATTCAGAGGAAGCAATGCACTTGTTGTGTTACCTTGGTGAATCGAAAGTGGTTTTCACTTCCCTTAATTAAGCCTGCTTTGGCACTGGCCCCTCCAAGATGGAGAGAGCAGCGCACTCAGGAGCGCTGCCGCTGATTTGAATTCCTAAATTCCTCTCCTTGCAAACTTCAAAGGCAAGTATATTGCTCTGTCTAAGAGGCACCAATTATGTAAACCCTGGGCTATTCAGAATGTTCCATAATTATTTATTTTCAGCGAAAGAGGTTTTAACCCAAACTAGACAGAAAACTGGCATTTCTCCAATTATTAGATTCTATTGAAAAAGGTATTAAACAATGGGCAGGGTAACATGGTAGATTAGTGTCCCTTCATCTTCCTGACCTGGGCATGTGTCAGAGCTGTACTGAGCTGACCAAAATTACTTTGATTTGATGGCCATTAAAGGTCAGGAGCAGAATGGGATCAGATGCCTCGGTTGAGGCTGAAGTACATAACATTATATATTGATAGTAATTAAGTTGTTTCATTTAATAAGCACCATCAGATTTAAAGGCATTGTTACAGTATCGGAGCTGTGAGAAGGAGAGAGGCAGCCAGGATATGGGCTGGGAGAGAGAAAGGGTTCTGGAATGAGTGAAATGTGTCCCTGGAGTAATTTTTTATTTTATAAACTGAATGCAAACCTGATGGAGAACTATGGAAATGAGCAGTCATGCTGGATACATACACACACTCTCTCAATATTCCTGTACTGTGGGTAATGAAAAGTGCCTTCAGGGATGGGGTGGCCTTACCATTCATCAGTGCCATAGCCTTAAGTGGGTAATAACTAAGAGCTCCCATATCTAGTGTGTATATAAATTCTAGCTCCTCAGTATATTTGCTGCGGACTGTATTTAATTTATACAATTCCTTAGCTTTAAAGCTGTCAATTGATAACATTCAATCTGTGAGCCTGACTGATAAAAGGGAAGGGAAGAAGTACTCTCTAGTGAGTAGAGCAGGGGAAGGGTGTGGGGGCCAAAGATGCAAGTAGTGCTTCTTCCAGGCTTTGCTCCAAGGCCAAATGACACCCTGTGCTCTCCCTCCCCCTTTATTTTCTCTTTACCCCCTTGGGACACAAGCTGGTCCCTCTGCTTGGCAGGTGTCAGATGTATCTACAGCCAGCAGGCAACCACCTGCCGTGAGGATGAAAGTATCTCTCTCACCTCCAACAGTGATGAGAATCTGCCTCTGACCCTTGTTTGGGAGATGCTGACAGTGGTGGCTTCTCTGCCATCCGTATTCCAGAGGTGCCCGCAGGGTTAATCACTGTGTTTGGGAGAGTTGGTGATAGAGCTGACTGGCTTTTGGAAGGAGTAAGGTAGGAGAGAAGCTCCCAGCACAGCAAAATAAAAGGAGGCTGATAACTGAGGGCTCAGCAGGAATTAACTGTCCTGTGGATGCACAGGTAGATGTTGAACTTGGGCAGTGTGTGCTCATGCAAGAGTTGACTCTGCCCTCAGACACGGCAGAGATGGGGGATGTGAGTCTCCATGACCGAGTGATGTGTCAGTCACTTGAACACTATAGAGAGACCCAAGCTCTCATACTTCAATAAATTTGGAAAGTTGAAGGGAAAATGGCCAGGCAGTTTGGAATTCAGCTTGTGAATCCAATATTGCACATTTTGCCACTGCACGAAACAAACTGTTATTAACAGCGTGCTTTGTTCTTGACCCATAATTCAAATGCCCCTGTGTCAGGAAGGGACTGGTCCAGAGCTTGGCTCAGTTTCCCTTTATTGTAAGATGTACTGGTTCCTCCTGACCCCAAGCTGCTGCTGGGCTGCAAAAGCTTCCCAGCACCTGGCTGTCCCACAGGTGGCTTTTCTTGTGGCACAGTGACAACTCCTGCACGGGTGGCTGCGGTCACTGCTGAGACTCAGCACTGGTGGGGCTCAGGTGAAACTCTGCAGACACTGGTGATTCCCACTGGCTGCCTTGGTGCTGGTCCTGGTATGAAGCACAGCAGGGCTTTGCATCCCAGTTTGGGTTCTCTGGTCTGGAGGCAGTGAAATCACAGGGTGCTGCTGGAGGGTTTGGCCAAGACATTGGCCAGAGGTGTCCACTGGGATCCAGCACAGGGGAAGGGTGCAGCAGAGCAGGTGCTGGTCAAGGCGGATCTTCAGGAGAGCTGGGCATCTGTTTCCCTGGTAGATAGAGGGACCACGAGGCTTTCAGGGTAATTTCTTCCCCTATATGGGGCTTTGAGAAATGTCATGCATTGCATGTGGAAGCTTTTAAAAAGTAATTTAATATATTGATTGGAAAGGAACAATGATGAGAGTGGACTGGTTGGGCACTTTGTAGATGAGGCATGCAGAGATTTGTTGGTATGAAAGAGTTGTGGTAGGTGCTGGTGTGGACTTGTGGGTTTGCTGGTTTGTGTGAGAGGAAATCCCAGTTGCCATGGTGGCCAGTCAGTCTTCAGTGAACTGACCATTTATGCAACCTGGCTTCCAGGATTCACCTGAAACTCCAAGCAGCACCTTGAAATGCAGTTTGATAAGATTCTCTTTAATTCTGAGCTGCTCCACTAAAAGCCGCTCGATGCTCAGGCTGCAGTGCTGTACTTTGAATAAAAGGAAGAGGAGTAACCTACTAGCAGTGCCTGCAGGAGCAGGACAAATATTCTTACGATTGTGTAGGATGGTCTGAATCCAGATGGTGTTTTATAAGTTCAGCTGTAGTTTTAAGTGGCTGGAACTTTGATCTTGCTGTTGACGGGGGCCATGGAGCACAGCTCCCACAAAGTTCTCTGGCTTCAGGCAGCCGAGAGTGGAAATGATTGCGTGAACTGGGAGGCGCCGGATCCGGCCGAGAGCAGTGTGGGACGAGCAGGAAGCGTGGCGTGGGGCAGGCGTCCAGGAAGAGGATGCGAGGAGGAGTGGGCACTGCATTCCTGGAAAGCTGGTCCTGAGGAAGCACTCCTGGCTGTGGGTGGACATGGGAGTGGAGGCAGGGTGCTTGTTTTGAGATGCACATCTAAGCAGAAATGTACTGGCCAGGCTGCATTTGGGTTTGCTTTGGGCTCAGATTCAGGAATAAAATGGGTTTTTGGCTTAGCAATGCCCCATCCATGCTCCTCACTGGAGACACTGTGTTTCTTTGTGAAATGGAGAAGTTGGCTCTTGTATCCACTGCCTACTTCTACAAAACTCTTGTTGCTCCCTGCATCTGTGACCCAGTCTCTGAAACAGTCCACTTTTCAGTCACAACTGAGCACATTGCTTCAGCAAAATAACTGCACTAGAAGAGGGTTCCAGCACAATCAATAAAAAATAATTGAGTAGAGATAAATACAGGCATCATAATTAACCTGCTGGGGGGGAGAGCAGAACAATTTAGCAACATTTGAACACTTGGCAAAGGGGTTTCCAGCTGGCACCTGCTTGGCCCAAACTCTTTGGATGGGAGAAGAATCTCCTGAAAAATTACTCGAAATGGTCCAAATCGGACATCAGCTCTTGCAATAGCCCAAGATAGGAAACAAAGAGGCAACGTTTGCCAAAGAAGGGCTGGAAAGTCTTGGAGAGCCGTGATGGAAATAAACCTGTTGAAAGCTAAACAAGACCACGTATCCCCAGTACAAAAGAAGGAAGGAAGGTGATCACAGCTAAGCTGGTGTGCTCTGTGAAACCCCTCTCCCTTCTAAGAATACCCCTTTCAGTATATGGGTCAGGAAGCAGCACGGCTTCGGCCTGGGTGCCTGGCGAAAAACAAAGCGATTGTTCGGTGGTATGTTAATGTAGCAGGTGCAGTTTTATTTAAACAAGAGGTGGCTATTGTTTTCTGGAAGTGTGGTGATTTACAGGCTCACAGCTTATCCTGGAGGATCAGGGTGTTAAGTCATGTGCATGTTATGTGTGTTTTAGCCCAGGGTGGCCCTTCTCCTGTGTCTGCATCTCTGAGCCAGGAGGAACTTAAACGGAATGGTGCTTGTAAAGCCAAGAGAGATTGGGGTGGAATAGGTAAATTACTGAATGTGGGGACCTGGATTTGGAATGAGAGGTGTGGTCTCCACTGATGGTCTGGGAGGCTTGTGTTGCACCCCAGCTGATCTCAGCGGGATTTGTGTGAGGATTTGTGAAAAGAACCTGGCCTTATAAACACTACTTTGCCTGGCAAGCCACGGGAGAGAAGAGGAATTAACAAATATCTTCACTCCTGGCAATTATTTCAATGTTGTACCTCCACGGCTGAGGACAGAAGTGTAAAAAATGCAGTATGTGATTTGTCATCTCCCCTCTTCCTGTTCCTGTTGATTTTGCTTTTGTTGAGCTTCATCCAGAGCAGAGGGACAACAGGAAAAACCCCTTGTCCCATAGCAGAGACACTGAGCTACATGGGTTGGAGAATTGTCCACCTGCAGCAGGAAAGCCCAGCTGGTTTTAATTCCATGGGGCTCCAACACCATGGCAAGGGGCTCTTGCTGATGCTCGTTGTTGGGGTGGCTCCATATGTTTAATCTGATTTGTGAGCTCTAATGGGTCAAAAGGCTAATGTGAAGGCTATCTTTGATGGCAATGTGTTTGTGGGGTTCTGTTTTGGCTTCTTTTGGGAGGAGGGAGTAAGATAACCCCAGTGCTCTGGGCTGGTGGGGGACCAGTCCTGTTTATCTCCAGAGTAGGGTTTTCATCTCAGCAGTACCTCATACAAATCTCACCGTCTGAGTGCAGGTATGGATGCAGCCGAGCTCTTCTGCAGCTGCTGGTTATTTATGTCTGTTTGTTTTCCCTCCTCTGCCTCGAGAACATCTTTCCAGAATGGTTGGGTTGTTCTCTGTTCTGTTCTAGGTCCAAAAATTTTAGAAACTGGATAAAATAATATATTCCAGCTCTCTGAGAAACCTGCTGTATTATTCTAACCAGAGGGTGAGGGCTTTTTTTTTTTCTTGGTTGGAGAAGGTCTGGGCTTGATTTTTACAATTTACTCTGCTCTAGAGTGAAAATAACTTCATTGGGTACATACATTTGTACCAAAGTGGAAGCATTTTAAAGAAACATTTAAATGAAGCCAAAAATTGTGGTTGATCCACTTATACAGACTATCTTTGTGGATATTGATGTTCTGGAGCAAAACCCATCTTGTTTACCCCCTCCTTTTAGCACTGGGGTTGAACATGATGCAAGTGTGGTGTTGATAACAACAGACTTGCCCAGCAGTGGGATCTGCCCTGAGCAAGTCATGGCCAAACCCTTGGGAAAATCCTGGCCAGGTTGCCGTGGGGTTGATGTGGGATGCTGTGGAGGTCAGGTGGGATCTCAGCTCCACGTGCCCTGTGCCTGTTGGGCTGAGCCCCTGGACCTCCCTCCCTGCCCTATTCCTCACCTGGCTCGGACCCAGAGACTTTGAAATGGCAGCTTGGTGCTGCACTTTCACTTGTGGTGATTAATATTGCTCTAATATTTGTCTGATGTAGCTCCCACCGCCGGGCAGGGCCCTGTTGTGCTGCTCATTGTACGAGCTGTAGTAAATGACTGTCCCTTCCTCCGTGAGATCACGGGCTAAAATTAATTGCGATTTTGACATGCAGGGTACTTTCTGACTAAGGGCTGCTGGTATTATTTTTCATTTTTTTTTTCCATAGAAACAGAACATTTTATTACTTTTGCTGAAGAAATCCACGTTATCAGTTTCCTTTCATGCAACAAGACACCCTCCCATTCTTTAATAAACATTAAACGCTTGAAGCTTGTTCTGTACTTTGCATGTAGAAAACACTGCAGAAATGCCAAATATCCTTATTATTATTTTTCCTCATGGAGCTTCCAGTTCACTGAATTCACCAAGCCAAGATAACACCATCTCGGAGGGCCAGTGCTGCAACAGATTTACAGTCTGGGAGCTTATATCTTTCCAGGCAATTGTCTTCAAACAGACAGTGCATTTCTGCATGTCGGAGTCTCAGAGCTGGAGTTTCTTCTGAGAAATGGTCGAGTCTGCCACCACTGAACCCCTGAGTGACAGCAAGTGCTTTTTGGCTTCTGTTGTGATTTTTTTTTTTTTCTTTCTTTTTTTTTTTTTTTTCTTTTTTTTTTTTTTTTTTAGAAGGGTTGGCAGCCTGAGCTATTCTCAAGGATTTGGAAAAGAGCCACAAACAGGAATTATTGAACAATTGCTCTGTGAAACTTAAGATAACAGTTTGTTCCACCACAGTGGAATTGCTTTGTGGTAGAAGGAAATTATCTTTTTAGCTCTTGATTAACATTATGTGAGAAAAATAAAATTAAAGCCTGATTGTATCTGTGGTTGAATGGAATGCGTGTTCGTGCGAGGGGAAGAGGGGACAGATGTTTGTGGGTGACACATACGGAGATGAATGTTTGTGACACCTCCGACTGTAGGTGATTCACAGATTAGGAATGTTTTTAATGTTTGGAAAATTCCTTATTGCTTCTTTATTGTCAGACTAATGCTCACTCTGTGCTCAATGTGAGTGTAAATACTAGACCATTAATGAGAGTAAGCACATCATTTGGAGGTTGGAAAGCATATTTTTTTTGGTGCAAATTAATATTCTTGCTGTCATGAGTTTAGGTGCTTTTGGTTGGTTCACAGAAGCAAACAATAACTTACATCTCCATAGTTACTCTGTAAAATAGTACACTTGGCCATGAGTTTATCACTCATGCTTATTAAAAGTAAATAATATTACTGAGAGCCCAAGTACATTTTTAACATACCAGCCCAATCTGGCTGCTTTGGGAGTCAGTGGGAGATTTTCTCCTGTTGGGGAAGCAGATGCTGAGGAGAAGGCATCAGGAGCAGGGCCAGTGTTTGGGGCATTGATGGAAGAGGGCTGCACCTGTAGAGCAAACTCATTACGTGAGTGCAGGACTTCAGTTCAGCAAGCTCTGTATCAGATCTCTCACACATTCAACCGGGGGAAATGCATCGAGGGGTGCTCCAAAATGGCCATATTCAGGTGTTTTTTCATTAAAACCCCATGGGGCATAGTTAGGAGTTGCCCTTTTATAGTGAGGGAATGGACGCTCTGAAGGACTGAAGCCCAGGGCTGTGCAGGAAGGTGATTTGTGTGGTGCATGTGGGGTTTTTAAGGAACTGTGGCTCTCGAAGCCCTGGAGCTCGGCTCTGCAGTCCCATCTGCCTGGCTTCCTGCCTGCCCCTGGAGCCCCCCGCTCCCTCACAGCAGCAGCTCTGACACCCTGCGATTCAGAGGGAAGCTCTGAGGATGCTGAGTTCCAAACATGAACTTTCTGAGCAGGCCAAATTTCTGCTGCGATTTCCCAGCTCAGTGCCTGTGCTTATCTGTGTTTGCAAGACACGCTGGGAGATCAAAATATGCCCCTTTTGAGGCGATAGGAAAGAGACAAGATGCTTCTTTAATCATGTCTGATAAATTCTCACTTGTAATGAGAGCCCTAATTAAGGGAAATTACCTATTGGAAAAGAGTTAAAAGGGGCCCCGTACTCCTTCCAGCAAACTTAAAGACAAAAGGAAGTTTCTAACAATGGGTCACTGGAGATGCATTTCCGCCCAGCTTTAAAAAACAAGGTACTGTCTAGCTGATGAGCGGTGAAGGCGAGCAACGAGGCTTTGATGAGCCTTCTCCTGCTTCCTGATATTGTGACCCTCTTAACAAACACTGCAGACGAAAATCAGCATGCCTTCGGTATGCTGTAAGTGCAGGCAGGCTATCTGAAGAGATGCCTCACTCTCAGGATATGGTTTAAATCCTGTTTTGAATAAGGTTTACATCCTTGTCACTGAAATAATATTTTTGTACCGTAAAAATCAACGTGAAGAGACGGGCAGACAGGTCCCCCAATATGTAAACAACCTATCTTTGATGTCATGTCTTACTGACTTTTTTCTTGTCCCAAGGAATACCCAAGGGTGTAGCTGTTTAATTTTACTTTTATGTATCTGTTTGTGATGCCAGAAGGTGTGCACTGTTCTTGATTCCAAAACCCCAGGATGGGAGGTGCATGATCTGGGTTCTGCTTTGCCCTTATTGCTCTGAAATCAGCACTTTTGCTTCCACTTGGGTGGTTGGGGAAGCTCTGGTTTTCCAGTCAGCTCTGTGATTAGAATGAAAACAAGAGGGATTCTCTGGGTGCAGGGGGAAAAAAGAATTAAGAGTCTCTAGCTCCAAGAGTTTTGGTCACTGTGATCATCTGGAATAAGCTTTCCACGTATCATTAATTTCTCCTTGATGGCGCATGCTGGAGTGAGCTGAATGTGGTGCTCCAGACATATTTTACATACTGATCTCTCCTTGGGCTGCTTTGCAGTCTGATCTCAGCGTGTCTTGCAGGGAGCATCGGTGAGATGCAATCTATCTACTCTCCTTTCAGTGCACAAATTTCAAATCCTGTTTGCAGCAAAGCAACAGAAAGCTGAATATGCAATAAAAATATGAGGGTTTTCTTGCAAGAGAGCGAGTTGCAGTTCCAGTATCAGATGATGGTGCCTGGAGTGGATGAACATGAGCTGTTTGTAATCCTTCTGTCAGGACTGCTGCATGCAGAGCTCTATGTTCCACCTCTGAGCCCCGAAAACATTTGAATTGACATCCAAATTTTTCAGCCTGCATCGGTTATTAATATAAAGAGCACCATCGATCAAACTGTAACTTTGCTCCGTGTTGTACTGTACTTGTTTATTTTTTCTTTCTGTGAAGCAAATCATCAGCAATTTTCCCCATCAGTAAGATTTTTTTGTTTCACAAAACCACAACCACAACCAGCAGTGGCTTGAGTCATGTTATTTCTTTATTGTTAGGTATTTGTAATGTATTTTTATTACTCGTGATATGAATGTGGCTTAGGCGTGTTTAACCACCTCATTCACTTCCCAACACCTCTGTGGGATGGGTGTTGCTATTAGCTCTTGTAAAATAGGAGTAAATTGGGTAGAACATAAATGAAACTATTTTCCTAGAGCTCATGGAGGAACTCGGGGGGCTGAAACGGGGATACAGAATGCGGTTTGGCCAGTCCTTGTCTTAACCACGAGCTACTCTGGAGTGAAACATGTGGAGGGGTTTGGAGCCATGGGGAGGGATGGGGCATGGGCACTGCTCCAGCTTGGAGCTCCTCAAGTGGTTTGCGTTGGCATGCCAGGAGCTTTGGAAGGACACTGGCCTTTCAAATTAATAGCACTCTTGAGGATTTTCCAGGTACTGCTAGAAAATTACGTGAGCACACTCCCAAACATAAAACCAGATGTGCCGGGTCAGACCACAGGTCCCTCCGGCCCAGCAGCTCGTCTCCTGCAGTGGGTGGCCAGAGCAGGGCATAAGGTCAGGAGATGTGAGTCATGGGATGTCCCAGAAGACTCTCCTGAGTTTGGCACTGACACTTCCCTGGCGAGGAGGTGATAACTGTGCACACTGACTCGTCACCAGGAAACTGCTCTGCAGGCTTAGATGTTTGTGCAGCTTTGGGAGCAGCTCAGTCGAGTTCCAGATACCTTCTGAAAACCTTTGCCTGCTCCATGATTTGTTGGCACTGGGGTCTAGGTTTTAATCGAAGCGTGGAGGAGCTGGGTGGAGTGCTGGCCGTGTTTGTGGGCTGGGAGGTGCTGAGCTTTGCTGACACAGAGCCCTGCCTCTGGTGTGCGATGGGCATATGGGACACCTTACCTGCTGAACTGCATCTGAATTACCCCTGGACTTGGCCCAGATCAAGCAAAATCCCCTTAAATGTGCTATTGAACAAATTCTCCTGACATTTAGGTATTGGTGACATTGGCAAACCCCTTGAACACAGGCTGATGGTGTCACGATGTTCTAATTTAATTTGATGAAATCCAACCAGGGGCTGTTTGGGGTGCAGTCCTGCTGGCATCCTGTGCAGGCTCCTTTCTAATGGCCTGGAAATCCATTGCCTCCCAGCAGGCAGAGCTGAGGGGCAGCAAATGCTGCTGCCATCCTGGTGGCACCTACTGCCCGCCACCCTACACCTCTGCTGCCTTTTGGAGATCACCTGATCCCTGCCTTCTGGCATCTGGAGTGTGATGGTCCTGTTTCACTGATTGTTAAAACGGGAGAAGTATCACAGGCAGTTATGAGTCCTTGCTCTACTTTTATTTAATAATAATAATAAATATTAAAAAAACTTAAATCCTTTGCTCTTTCAGAGTTACTGTCTGCACAGAGGAGGAGTCTGCTGCATACATGGAAATGTCAGAGGTGTGAGAGTGTGTGAGCAATGTGTATTTAGATGGACTTTTGGTCTAATTTGAAAACTGGTTTGTTTTATACTGGCTTCAGCTGTAAAAAGGAATGATTAACCCAAACAGGAGCGCCTGCGTTACTCACCTTTAATTATGTTTGCAATACATCATGGTGATATGGGGGAGCAGAAAGCCTTTCTGCATCCAGCACATTTGCCTCGTAGCATATGGTCCTATGGAAACTGTTTTGATTCAGAGCCCCCAGTAGCATATGGTGAAAAATCTGCCCCTGAAGTCAAATTGAAAGTAGAGGTTGGTCCCAGGCCCCAGAGGACCCCGTGTCTCCTGCCAGCCAGCAGGACCGGAGTCGGAGTATGTGTCACTGTTTCACTCATCATGAAGATTTTATATTTGGTTTGGGACGCTGGTGCATGAGGTTCTGGATGTAAAAGTCAGAAGAGATATGGTTCCTGTAATGTCTGCAGAGATCCTTGTGTCGATAAGGTCAGCAGCAAGTTAATAGATTTTTATCTTCTCATCACATGAACTTAATATAGTGCAACTGTTGGAGGGGAGGGGAGAAACCTTCCTGCCATTATTTTCTGATGTGTTTCAGGGGGTTTTAAAAGACAGTGCGTGCCTTAAAAACCCCTCTTTGCTTAAAAAGAAAATCAATAGTTCAAAATTATGAGTGAAAATAAATATGAGCTGAAGACTAAACATTGTGCAGTAACACAGCTAAAACTAATTAGAGCTGGGTGAAGAGGGATGTGTTCCTCCATGGCAGTGGTGGAATGGATGAGAAGGGGGATGGAGATTTCCTATTCCGTGCTCCCAACAACATCAGACTGAGTTTACTTAAATGATGCCAAAGCAATGCTCAGCTCTGTGCTCCTGCCATGTAGTAATGCAGAAGCAGAACCAGAGGCTTCACACTATGAAAATAACCATAAATGCTACTCCATGTTGTTCCTAAATCAGAACATCTATGGGAATGAAGACCCTGACTGAGCCCTGGGGTCCTCACAAAAGCTTTGATAAAGGGGGTGAACAGTGCTGATAAATGTGGGTGCTGCTGCCGAGCTGGAGTGAAGAGGAATCAGAAGCAGGAACAACAAGATGGGGAGGTAGAAAGATGCTCCATGGCCATAAATATCCATCAGCACCAAAATGTGGTGCTGCTTACATTGCAGCCACTGTGGTGGAGGAGAGATTCTGTGGTGCTTGGGGAGGGGGCTGCTGCTGCACCAGCAGTGGAAACCTGGGGCTGAAATACGGCACCTCTGTCATGGGCAGAATCCATGGAGGGACACCGCCGGGTCACGCTGACTAGTAGGGCTCAGCGATCAAACGTGTCACACCTGTCTTGGCCACGGGTGCAGGTGTTCTAGGTCAGCTCTCGCTGTGGTTATCAATCGCTGACAGTTGACAGTTTAATTTTACACCACAAGTACCTCATTACTTGTGTAGGCACTTGAAGAACATGTGGGCACTGGGTTGGATCAGTGATCAATGACAAAGGTTGCGCAGGGTGCAAGTGGTAGCAGTAAAAGTGAAGGTCTCCGTGCATGAGTTGGCAGTGGTGGGGATACATGACAAGGGGAGTTTAGCTGACAAACAGTCTGTCAGGGCTGGAAGAATGGAGGCTCGCCGGAGAGCTGGAGCTCCATTATAAAATACAGCTCGCCATTTAAAAGAGGAAGGGGAGGGGGGGAAAGAAAGATAAAAAAAGGCTCTTGCTTTGAAAAACTGTTTAAACAAATTTAATGCATGTGAGGGACTGTAAATTTTTATTCTACAAGCATTTATTTCATGACATGGAAGCATCCAGGTGTTGAGGAATTTTGTATTAAAGGAAAGCGGAGGTGCTGTTTCATCGACATACACACACGTGGTGCTGCTGGTTTAGATTGCCCAGTGGGTGCAGATTTGGGATGTTCAATGTATAACCAAACCTTTCCACGTGAGATTCCTCCTCTCTGCATATTGATAGGACGATTTACGACTAAATCTGTTGTGACAGATTTCTTCTGCCACAGTAGGGAAAAATTTGTTTCAACACACTTAAAAGTATTGCTTTAATCAATCCCATCCAACTTGCTCTTTTGCCACTTGTTTTCCTTTGCCAAGCTTCCAACATTCTTTTCCATGTCGAATCTACCCGGTGGATTCTGTCACTGGGGCGACGATGGAAAGAAAGAGACATATGGCACTAGTTTGGTAGAGCCGTGGATCTTGCACGAGGATGTAAATCTTGTTTGCTTGAGAAACCGCACTGAAAGACACTTTGCTCGAGGTATAACGTAGCTGCATTATTGAGTGCACCTTATAATAATTGATACAGTGGGAACGGTATTAATGGAAATAATGGGAATTTCACCCAAACCGTAGTAAATAGGGAAAAGACTAATAGTCTTTGCCCTCCACTGAATTGAACACGTCTTAAAAAAAGATTCTTGATTATGTCTCGCGCGGTGATTAGGTGTAGGCTAACTTTGATCATATCACCTTCGGTTCCCACCGAAAGGACACGTGTGGCGCAAGTCGTGGTTTTATAAATTGTTAAAATGATTGAATAAGCAGCTCGGAAAACACACGGCTCTAAAAAATGAGATGCACGCGCTGTGTTGGTGTTTTGTATTGATTTAGTAACAGTGCTGGGAAGCCCTCACAGTGCTCAGTGTGCAGGCAAAGAGGTCCCTCTCCCACCACTCCCCTGCAAAGCCAAAGCTGCTGTTGTCTTTGCTCTTTTTTAGCCCCAAGGTATGTCCAGTCTGTAGTAAGTGGTAGTAGAAATGAATCCACCTCATGTTAAGGATGGAAAAAAACTTTTTTATATATGATAACAAAGAACCCAAAAGTCAAAACTGGATCCAGATACCCCTGAAATACAAATTAACTTTCAAGTCAAATCTGGATTTCTGCAGTCTAGTGGTATTATGTTTTTTTTTTTCTTATTCTGTGCCACCTAATATTTATTTTTAACTTTACTCTGGATGGTAGAGAGAAGTTTTGGAGATATGTTGTTAATGTATATAGTAACAAATCAATTTTTATAAAATACTAGTGGTATAGTCTCACAGCCATCAGAATGGTGATCCTGATTTCAGCTCCATATTAGTCTGTCAGTGTTCAAATAGGCAATTAAGATTATTTTAATTATTTTTTCTATTACAGTGTACAAGTAACATTAAGAAATTTCTTTGCTACCTCCATTTTCTTTTTAGTGAAAATAATCTCCTGTAAAATTTGGAACAGGCCATCCATGATAAAAGATCCCATCTGATGGATAAATACAGTACATTTTTGTGGCCTGGTAGGTATATTAATTATCAGTAATCAGATGTCTTGTTGGGACTAGACTGACTGTAAATTTGATTACTTGAAAAGGAATATTCAAGGCAACGTGAGAGCAAGTCTCTGGCTTATGAACCAAAAAATGCTGGTTTAGGTCCTGATGTTGAACAATCCCATCAACTGTAGTGGGATGAGGAATGGCCCACAGGGCTGTCTTCATAGGGTATCTTGCCAAACACACTTTAAATTGTCTTGAAATCAATAGATCCATGAACCCTCTTGCTGTATATAGATCTCTATATCTAACCAGCCACACACTGGAGGAGGAGAGGAACAAGCCAGTTGTGTTGAACCATCGAAATGCTGTGGCACCACAGATGTGAGAGTGGAGAGGAAATGTGCGCAATGGCAGGAGAACAAGGGGAGCTGGCAGGAGAAAGGAGGTGGGAGGGATGAACAGACTTTTCTGTCCCTGGTTAAAGGATAATATTTCAAGGATCTGATGGGATACAAAGCCCTGCAAGGATTGTGGTGGGGAAACGAAAGAAAAAACACCTTGAGAGATGGAGGACATTCTAGGCTGTGAGGAGCAGTAGTTTGGGTCACTATTAGGCCAAGTTACAGAAATGAACTCTGGAGCAGTAGTGGAGAGGAGCACACACTCCAGCAGAGAGGGAAGAAGCAAAGAAAGGGGAAGTAACTGAATTCAAATAGTAGTGATAGTACAAAGGTCTTTTCTCACAAAGCTTTGGAAAACCAAGAGTTTTCTGACTTGTGGGTCCAGCTTGCACCAGATAGGTATCGAGGAGCATCCAGCAAGATCGCTATCGTATAAAGGAAGGGCAAACTCTGCCAGAAATATCCAATACCAGGAAATATCTGGAGGAAAAGAAATTGCCAGAACCTGTGGTGATCTCCAGTCTGTGCAATGCCACTGCCTTCACTGAGGTTTCAGTCAGTGGAGTCAGGAAAATAACCACCTTGAGCTTTTAAGGAATTGTTGGGCCACGTGTTTCCCTTGGCGACACTGGTGCAAATCCAGGGCAATCCCACCAAAGCTGGAGATTGCTCTGGCTGTCCGCAGGGTACAGACGCTTGGGTTTGGCCAACGGAGGTCACTTACACAAGTGTGACCTCACTGCAGTTGGTGCTGCTCTACACTTGAGGTGATTGAGTGAAGAAGTTGGCTCAGTTGCTGCTGAGGAAACACAGTGTTCATGTTTCTAAGTGTTACTTTAAATACAGGGGATTTTCTTTTCACATTTGTTATTCAGAGCTAAAAAGGGGCTGGTCTTTTCTAGCTAAATCAAGGTGTTACTTTAGGGTTTGCTTTTTTTTGTACCTCCTTTCTCTTTTACCACAAACCATCTACTTCTACATTTCCTAAAAGCTTTTTTGGATTTAACAGGAATAAATTCTGTGCTCTCCTGCAAGTAGGTTTAGCTTTGTTGCCCACTAAGCAGCAGTGCCCATTGTCACCAGTTGAGAGATGGGTCTAGGGCATTCAAATTTCATATAATACATGACCATGATAGGGAGGGACAACTGGGCCCCCTTCATCCCCCCACCTGCTTGGTGGGTTCTTCTCTTTTGGTTTCTTTTCTGCTGGCTCTCACTGCTGAGTGAGGTGTATCCCTGTGTTACACTGCTCTTAAAATGGAGAGATTGAAAATTTTTCGACCACTGATTTTTCTAAGAAAAGGTTTTGAAATGAAGAGTTTGCAAGAAGCATTGATGGGGCAAAACCCATCCCCTTTGTCCATGAGCTTCCCTTGGGGAAGGAGCGCTGGGCAGAGTGCTTGGGTTGTTTAAAAGAAGATTTTCCCAATGTTTTTAGGGCAAAATGGATTCATCTTTGCATAGGACTAAATAATTGGTGGTGAGTGGCTGCCTGTCGCTCTGTTGCAGCAGGGATGGTGGGAGAGCCTGCCCCTGCTCAGGGCTCATCCCTCTTGCTGTGTCCTGGAACCAGAGGCTGGGGAAGCTGAGGAGCATGGGCTGTCCAAAGGAGAGATGGGACACAAATCAAGGCACATGTAAGGCTTTCCTCTGCTCTTATTCAGATTATTTGCAGGGTTTTTTTTTTTCTGATTTGCATGAAAGCAGAGTTGTGACTTTATTAAACACTGCTGTAACGAGTTTAGCACAGCTCAGGCACATCGTCTGGTGACATTTCCATGCAGGGGCCTGTAGAGAGGGGCTGGCAATGTGAGAATGACAAATGGGGTCAGGATGCTTTTCATATGAATGGATAGCACAGACAGGATGCTCTGGGGAGCCTGGTTGGGGACAGGCACGGAAATCTGGGACTAGGTGCTGTGCAAAGCAAACCCAGCCTGGTTTGGAAGATGGAACTGTTGTGCCGCAATGTTACCACTGGGAAAGGATGAGCAGGTGGGAGAAGAATGACAAACACCTACACTTTGATTCTGGAACATTGTGGTGTTTGGGCACAAGGAGTCTGCTGTTTGTTGGTTTGTTCTTGCCTTGCTGGTCGGATCACGAGCCACATGCTTTGGGTGAGGGGGAGCTGTAAAGATTGCACCTTGCTAAAGTCCTGTGAGTCCTCCAAAGACAAAAATAAATACACTGTCTATCCCAAAATACAAAGAGGATGCTGGAAAGCCAGGCAGGGTTGGGCGTAGGGCAGGTAGGGAGGTGACAGCTCAGCCCCACATCACAGGATGTTACAATGGGAGCTGCAGATCATCACCCTCTTCGCTAGCATGTTAACACTGCTAACATTCAGCCAGACTGAAGAAAAAGGTTTAAAAAAATGCAGTTTTATTTTCTTTTGTGGGTAAATGAGCCACAAGTCCCCATGGGGGAGGCATAGTGCACTGCCCTGGGATGCTTGGCTCTCTGCAGGGGATGGGATGGGATGGAGGGAAGCACTGGGCGATGCTGTGGCCCACACCAGGAGCGCATCCGCCCCGGTGCTGCTCTGATGCTCCCCATATTTGGTGGTCTTTAATTTGGCATTACATACTCGGGGCTTGTCTGCAGCTCGTATGATTCAAAGTTCTCCATGGGGTCTAATGTACAAGGCCTGGCCTGTTTTCATTAGGTTTCCTGAGCTCTCCTCCCTTCTCCCCAGTGTTGCCGCACAAAGACACTTTTGTCAGGCGATGTTGGACTCTCCTCAAAATCCAAGCACTTTCAGGAAAGGACTTGGAAGTCTATCTTCTCAGTTTCCATATCCCTTTGCCCTCTGCTCTGGCATTTGGTTTGATTGGTTGTAGAGTCGTCCTTTTTTCCCCCCCCTACTTCTTTTTGTTGATCTGTCTGCTCCGGAGTCTATCTTGCAAAGAAGAAAGTGTATTGCAAATTGTGCAAGCCAGCTCTCTGAATTATTGCACATTTTAAAGTATTAACTCCTTCAGTCCTCAGCTGGTTTAAGTGCTAGGACCAAAATCATGATAGGAATGTTAAAGGAGTATTATTATATTTTATGTTCACTGCCACAAGTTTAGTAAGAAATTTAATCCCTCCTCTCTTGCTCACACTCTCTCTCTCTCTGTCTGCCTCTTGAGGGAAAAAAAAAAAGAAAAAAAAAAAAGGAGGAAAACTGGCACCAAACTTCCATTTGACTTGGCAACTTTTTCACTAATGTGATTTGATATGCTTTACTAGAAAGGGTAACATGCTAATGTTTCAGAAGAAGCCGATTTTCTATTAGTGAAAGTATGGTGTATAGAAGATCAGGCATTGCTATTAAACTCTTAAATGAATGAATTTATAGCCTATTCTAAGTGGTAATGATATAATGGAATGCAATCATTTAATATTGGAAAATGTGTTTGGTCTGACGTTTTAGGGATTCCAGGAAATACTGCTATTTATATAGCTGCATCCGTGCAAAAATTAAAAACAGGGAAAAAAAGAGCATTATAAAAGGAAACCCAGCCACATTGTTTGAAATCAAACTATCCAAGACGCTTTCATAATGTATTATGTGAAAATCATGTTTGCTCTTTTCACGTATCTGTTTCCTCATTGTGATTTATGCACCCCAAGTACTGATACTGTGAATAGTGTGGTGGGTACTACTTTGTTTCACACATTTCTAAGCCAGTTTGTAGATTACTTTTTTAGGGGCAGAGGTGGAAATAGTATCTCTGCCTATGGGATATAATTATATTACAATTCCTAGAAAAGAGGACTAAGTACAGCCCCAATGTTTCAATTAATAATGCACTGTCAGCTCTGAGGGATGATATGAAACTGCACTGGATCAAAGATTATCAGCATCAGGCAGGGCTGCTGCTCTCTCTGCTTCTCTGCTTTTCTTTTTCCTCTTCTTTTTTTTCTTTTTATGTGCCTGATTGACTCTGCAGTTTTTGAAGAATAATATTTTGCTTAAAAGCAAAATATTACATTCTTGCAAGCCTGATTAGGTTACTTTTAGGGGCGGGAGTTGGTTCCTTGCCGTATTTGAGCAGATGTTAAGCTCCTTCCATTATATTTTAATATCTAACATCTTGCATATACCTTTTAATTGTTAATGTGGTCAGGCAATAAATTCACTGTCTGTAGGGAACTAAGAATAATTTTCCAAATTTCATTCTCTCTAGCCAGTTGCTAGGAAAAGAAGTGTTTTGGTTAATAATGTATTTAAGATATTTGCAAGATCTCAGTTTAGTATTTGTCCTGTATTTACATGAAATTCTCACTGAAAGAGAAAGCATAATTAAAATACATTTAATTTTTGGTAGCATTTAGCACTGGCTTGAAACATACTACTAAAAACTATGAAATCATTTTGCAGACGAATAGGAAAATATTATTTGAAATCTGACAAGGTTTATTTGAAATAATGCTTACTTTAAAAAATAACTCCTTTTAGGTCTTACAATTCTACACTTCTTACTGAAAAATGGTTTCCCAGTAGCATACATATCCTATATCAATGTAACTAAATTTATATTGTTATAAATTTTTGAGGTTGGATTCTTGAGTTTTGAAATTAAATAACCACAGTTAACTGTATTAAATGTAGACTTGAATTTGATCGAAAATAAGTAAAGCACTTATGACAACCTCTGTAAATGCTTAAATACTTTAGTTGTGTTTGTGAGCATTAAATTGTATTATAAGGAGCCAACACTGAGTATACAAGCTCCTGTGGGACAGCTTGGACTTTTGGGAGATTAAAAAATCGTGCATTAATGAAATTCTGCAAGTTTTTTATTTAATAGATAGTGCTTTTCAGGGTATGCAAAATAATTGGTAGTGGAACGCTGTATGCATCTTTACACTCACACCACATAATGTATATAATTACTTGGAGAAACTGCTTAACTTTAATGGGGCATTTCTTGATCATATAATAGGAAAACTAACAGCTTTAATTAAGATTTATGAAGCAGAGAGGTAATATATTCTGCTAAATTAGGTAACTATTGGTGGGTAGTGTATTTTTAAGCCATTAGAGGCCCGATCCTGCAGCTCTTTCGCTGCGCAAGCCGTCGCCAGCTCATGCAAGGAGTCCTGCTGCCACGTGAGGGAGGGCTGCGGGATGGGGCCGGACCTTGCCGGTGTGTTTTACAGTCCCTAAGGTATGGCAGAAAAGAGCTGTGGATATATGCCGGGTTTATGCCTGGTTTTAGGCCCAGCTTTAAGTAGTTTTTCCTACTCCGAGTACTGGGCACGTAGCAACCACCAGAACGAAGCGGTTGGCATCGCCCCTTGCGCTCGTGTGAGCAGAGGATCAGCTCCAAGGAGGTCTCATCGCTGGAGGGAAGTGCAAGCCAGGCTGTTTGGGGATAAGCTGGAGTGAGGAGCAAGCAGGGAATGCTTTCCATCAGAAGAGAGGTGCAAGGGGCTGTTGGAAGGGCTGTGCTCTGCAGTGGGGCAGCATGTGGGGTGCACTGCTGGCCACGTGCTGGAGAACACCACAGCTAGGTGCAGAAAATGGGATTGGGCCAGAACCTTTTGAATTTCCATGGTGCAGACTTCCATTCTGGGTTTTTTTTCATGTGTTGTATGATGAACTTGATTTTTGTTCTCGTTAAACCACAGGTGAATGTGTGTCTCAGGTCTGATCATGGCCAGTCTCTGCATTCCTGCTGCACCCTTGCATGTCTGTAAAACTGGAGGAAGAATGCCAGCCATGCATAGTCTTTTATTTTAAAAAATGTTCTCATTTTTAAACCATACCTATACACAACCAATCTTCTCTACACGGTTAATTTCATCCAAGCACACCTGAGCAGAAATCACTGCTTTTCTGAATTACAAGCACCTGACCAAGAGATCTTGTGAATTGCATATGAGGAACATCTGAATTAGTGAGGGGTTGATTTATTACTTGAAAGTGGACCAGACACTTCAATGCAGTTTAATGCCTCATAGAAATTAAAAGTTCCACTCCACAGAAATCTTTAGAAGGCTTCTTTATAATTGCAAAAAGGGGAAACTTGACCAAGACCTTGTATTGGCTGCTTTTTCTGCTGGGCTGTGAACTCTTTTTTGGTTTTTCTTATGCAAGTGCCTTTTGAACCCAGTGTTAGCCATGTTACTTGGAAGTTATTTAGACTACCAAGAATAAATTTGTCTTATGGTGGGGTTTAGTTTGTTTTGTTTTCCCTGTGCTCAGACTAGTTCCCCATTTAAACTGGAGGAACTTGCTCTATCTGAACTAGCTAGAAACAGAACTGCTGAGGAAATAAGAGGTCCTTGAGCTCTAGGATGTGGGAGGAATGGAATATATTTGGTATCCCTCAAATATATTCAGTTCCTCTGTGTTGCTGCCTTGTATCTTGCCCCAGTTCCTCAGCTCAATTCTTGTCGTTTCCCTGGTGCTCATTGTGCTTTTGATGAAAGGAAGAAACCTCCCAAATTTTCATGTTGGCTGCATGTGTCAGCTGGTGAGACCTCCCAGCTCAAACATTTATAGGGAAAGCAACTGGGGCAACACCAGTTTTCATTTAAAATACAGTGAATTTCCAGCACCACTTGTAGAAAAGCAGCACTTGAAAACATTGCCTGGAGCACCAAGCCCAGTACCTGATTAAACAAAAACTATCTCATGGTTTTCAGGTCCCCCTTCTCCTAATCCATGGCTTTTTTATCCTGCATGTTGGCAGTGTGCAGTTTAGGGGTAGGTCAGAGACAGTGGCCCCAAACTCAGCCGGTTGGTGCCCGTGCTTTCTCTGCATGCCACGCTTGAAAGCTCACATATCATCCAGGCCATATTTCTAATGAATCTGGCTTGGGAAAAATATGAGCACTAAACAGAAGAGTAGGGCCGTGGGAAGTACATTTTTAAAAGTAAACCCAACCAGATAAATAGACTTTTTAAACCCAAAATAAACAGATAGAGAAAACTCACTTAGGCAAAGGATGCATAAATTATCTTTACCCTGAGGATGCAGTAAGTTATTCCCTCTTTACATTCAAAACCTCTGTTTTCCAAGTCTGTATTTCATGTCTAATCACTAAGAATGCCCTCTTTGACTTCACCCGTGCCTGCAATCATGCCCTTTCCTGAGAAGGGCCCATTTGTCATGTAGGGAAAGAGGGTTTAATTAAGTAGGGAAAATGTACCTAAGGTGGAAACTGAGCTCTGGCCATGTTTCCATAGAAAATACACGAAAAAACATGTATAGATGAGCCTGAACTTTTTTTTTCTGTTCATGAAAAGGCATTTTTTGGTTCCCCACTTTACTCTTCAAAACCCAAAGAGCTTCTGGGTAAGATAGATGGGAGTCCTACATAAAAGAACAAGGGTAGAATGTGCATTTATCCCCCTCAAAAAATACATTTTTCAAATTCACTTTTTTTTTCTCTATTTCCCTTTTTCCTCTGGGAACCCAGCAAATATCTTGGTTTTGTGCTCCAAAGAGAATCAAGGTTTTAAAAGGGAGGGGTCAAGAAAAAAAAGGCAATTTGTAGATCCCATGTTAAAATTCCAAGTATTCCTTTAAAACAAAAAAAAAAAAAAAAAAAAAGAGAGAAACAAAGGGGGAAACTATCAAAGGAAAGCATTTAAATTACTGGAAGGCTAGGGGAAACCTTAATTTTCATGCCAGCAAAAAGGTTACGTGGGTTTTATATCTGAGCTTTACTTACTGTTGTGCTTAATTGCATATGATAACTTACGATGAAAAATGCAGCAACCTGCAGAAAACTGTACCTTGTCCTTGAGTTGCAGTGCATGCAAAAATGCAAAAGGGATTTGCCTGCAGACTTTCCTAAGTTTTCAGGACAAGCAGGGTGTTTTTTAAGCAAATCCATGGTCACAGTTAACTCCGGCACGTATCTCTGGCTCCTCAGCAGCCCAGTGGGTCTCTCTGTTCCCGCACGTTTGTTTTCCCTGTGACTGTTTGCATCCTTAGGCCATTGTAACAATCTTTTCGATTTCTCTGAGTTGGTGTTTAGTTAAAGTTTTGCCAGGCAAAGACTAACAGCTGCTCTGATGGGGCAGTGCAGCTGGGTACTGGAAGACAGGCTGGTGCTTGGCCAGTCCTTGAATTTCCACGCTGTCACCTTGTTCCCACTGACAAAACATGCCCCAAAGTGACTTTGCAGGTGCTGGTGCACCGAGATAGTGCTTTGAAAGAGACATATTGTAAAGGGCTGATTTTGCTTCTCTTAAAGTTGTGGCAAAACTCACAAACCGGTGAAAAAGAGAACTGGGCTCACGTTAGCCGTGGCATGATTACAGTTCAGGCTTTTCTTATGGAACTATTTCCTAGGAAATCTGGGTTTATCTTCTGAAGCCATGAATTATTCTTCTCCAAGCTGAAATAAGATACTGTGGGGACAAAAGGACAAGGGGTAGCAGAGTGACAGAAATGGCAGGTCCTCTCACAGAGCTATGGAAATGTGTCGACACTTTTGCAGAAGGGATGAGAGAAGCCTTCTTTCTCTTTACATGAAAAGCATGGGGAGGAAAGGAAAAGGGCTGCTGCATTTCTATCATCTATAATCCTCCACTTAACCTATGAATTAGCCCTTGTGTGAGCAAAAAGGAGAGTTGGTGGCTAAACCATAACCCGCCCCCCCAAGTGGGTACAAGTCTTCCTTTTCCCGTCCCGAGCACTATATATAATGGGCCCCTTGAATTAAGGAGATATATTAAAAAGAATCCTGGCTGGCTTGCCCCATTTTCTTCCTGGCTGTGCATATATTTATGTAATGTCCAATACCCCAGGACCAACCTCTTCAGAGCTGGTGTCAAGGTGTAAGGTGCAATTTTAACCTAGTAATTCCATACCCGCTTTAAACTGCTGGCACGAATGTTGGCAGGAGTAGATGCCTAATTACTCGTTTATACCCAAACTGCAAATTAGGTTTAGCTTTAGTGTGCACTGTGGTTCACAGGGAGGGTGAAAATATGTGCAGAGTTACCTATAAGGGAGCCCGAGCCAGCAAAAACAAAGACAGAGTTCAGAAAGTAGAAAATCCCACAGTGAGCTGTACAGTTTGGCCAAGGACCCTTGCTCTGCCATAGCTGATACCACATGCTGTAACAGAAAATATGAAAGGTTTTGAAACAGAAAGGATGAGAGGACTTCTCTGTAGGTTGCCGCTGTGGGTGAGATTCATCTTGACGAGCCTGAGCTGTCTGAATGTTTGGATCTACCTTGATGTGTCACTCAAAGGACTCTCAGTGGGTGAGAGTGGGAAGACCATAGTGAGTCCCTCCCCCTGGGGTGTGGTCTCCAATCTTCCTCCACTGACTGCAGCAAGAGCCTGGGTGCCCACTTGCTCAGAAGTGCCTTCCCTAAAGCTAGGTGAGATGCTTTCAGATCATGGAGTTTGGCAGCTGTAGATACTAAAGTGCCAGAGTTTGTGGTTATAGTTTATTTTGGGTGAAGCTGGCACCCAAAGGAGCCCTCCTCATCAGCCGGGTCCCTTTTCTACCTAGGGGTGATGTGGGATCCTGAGTACTTGTGTGTTGGAATGCTCTTGTTCCAAGGTTGGGTTGCATCCACAAAGGCTGTGGGAGGGTAGGAGCAAAGCAACTCAGTCAGGCCAAAGGGGATTTATCAGTGAATCCATGAATGAAGACAGAACAATATGGACTCTGTGGTTTCTGCCAAACTGTGTCTAATGTGTGTCCTATTGATGGCAGCTGCTTGGGGCTGGAGGCAAGGAAATGTCAGTGACAGTAGAAGTGTTTGTTTATGCAGGCAAAAAGATGATGAAATGGGATGTGTGGCTCTTCCAAGGGAAGCTGTGTGTCCACGGAACAGAGTGGATCTGTGTGGTGAGCAGCCTCCCCACCAAGAGACTGCTCTATCTCTGGGCAGCACCACCAACAACCCACTGTACCATGCTTGCTGAATATCCCGTTTACCTGAGTGCAGGAATGCCTTTGTCCTGAAGGAGCAGCAGGCATTTAGCAGCGGGTAGCCTCTGTGCCTGCCTGGTGCCGGCCCGCAGCCCGAGTGGCCGCGGCGAGCGACGTGCCATTTTTTATTATGTAGAAGGAAATTTTGCAAATATGCCCAAGGGTGAGGCAACATCAATAAGCAGGGAATGAACGCTCTATTACATTCATTTGGTTTCGTAACTTCTGTTGGGTCACAGGGGAGCTGCTAAAGAAAACAAAACAAAATCTCTTGTATGCCGGCTATATTTAGTCGTACGGAGCTTTGCGTTTGTTCTGGGGCTGAAGAACAGCATGTCCAAACCTGGAACTTGAAGTTGAGTGTGTACTTAAGCCCTGGTCCTGCAAAGGCTTATGCGTGTTCCTAACTTTGCACGTTTTGAGTACAAATGAGCTTTGGTCTAACGAGCCTGCTCACGGGATGTAACGGGAAATGTCTGTAACCTGTGTGGATTATTCCTTCCACACGTCCTTAACGCTCACACACGTACGGGAATACAACGTGTGTTTGTGCTTGTGTGGGGTACGTAGACATCCTTGAACTGAAGGCAAAAAGGGCTGGCCTTTGCCTTTCAATTGCCTATCCAAATGTGGCTAAAATAGTATTTATATAAAATAACTTGATTGCGTGTTTCAGCATCAAACAAAACTCTCAGTGGTGGCTGGAGATCCCTGCAGCAGTGGCCCCTTTTAGTCCATGTGGGCTCTAAAACCAAACAATATGAACCCTTTTCCACCAGAGCACTTGAATACAGCCTCATCATTCCTCTGTTTTTCCCTTTATTGTAGCCCACTGGTTGTGGGGTGTTTTTGGAGGGGGGATTTGAAGTAATTCATATATATATATATGTTAGGGAAAGTTAGGATCTGTATGGACCTGTTGTCAGCAAACAGTGGTGAGGATGAATTAAAATCAGTCAGAGTAGTTTATGAGAGGAGTTTTCACTGGAATTGTAACAGGTTTCCCAGTTCTTGACAATCAAAGCTCATGAATTAGGTGCCTTGGAAGCATGGAAGTTAGAGCACGTGGATTTCTTTAGGCTTTTTTTCAAGGTTTTGAGTTTTCTAAGATAGCTTGGGTGAGAATTTCAGGCCATTTTCTCTCATGGAGTAAGCTGCTGCTTCTAATAGTTAAAATCCTCATATATTTGCATGACTCCAAGAGCTGAGGCTTAAAGAAAACCTCCAATTTTCAGTACTGATGCTAAAATTGGCAGAGTCAGTGGTACATGGAGTTGTGCTGTGAATACAGCACAGGTAATGAGCTTCCAGGGTATTTCTGTTGTCATTGCAGTGTGTTACATATTCTAAATTGACTACCTAGGTGGTCAGATTCATGATGTACCTATTCAGTTGAAAAGAGAATTCAAACTTTGATGGTAGGGGATGAGCCATGGAGATGTGCCTCCAAAATGCCCTTCTGTGATGAATCTGGGAGGTTCCTGGTGCTGCGTTCCCCCAGCCCACAGGCGAGTCTCACATCAGGGACTAAAGGCAAGGCACAGCCTTGCAAAGGGCATCACTCTCCTTTGTAGCTGATTAAAAAAAAAGGTGAAAACAATACATAAGTTTTTTTGATTATTTAAAAGTTGCAGCAGAAACTCGTGCTCCTGCTTGCCTCCCTGTTACTTTACATAAAATTGTTATGCATTCTAAGTAGTAGCAGCCTGGGCCTCTTGACCTCACAAGAAGAGCTGTTACTATACATTTAACAAAAACAAGGTATTATGTATTAGCCTACACATTTTGCAATAGCTCCAGCAATCTAGTAACTACAGTCCAATTTAAACCGTGCCTGGAGGCAACAAAAATTGCACAAAATGGCAGCTAATTTATAGAAGGGAGAGAGGAAATATTTGGGGGTCTATTCCTTCAAGCCATCTGATTCGTATTATTGACTCATTTAGAAAACAGAAAGTGAGCAGAGACAAGTTTTTAAGGAGTTTGGTTTCACACAAATGACTTGCAATTGCAGCCCATTATTTTTATACCAAGACTTCATTAGTCATATCCCCGTCAAACCTGTGAGCAGTGTCAAATGTTTTCAGAAAACACACCAGGACAGGTATGGAACTCATCAGCCCGTGGCAAAGGTCGCTCTCATTAAGGAGTCAAAAATGAAAACTTTCAGTGTCTCTAACACATTGCACAGACGTTCCTGCCCCCACTTCTGAAATGCGGGGCCGAGCGAGCACCTCCTGCTCCCCAGACATTCAAATAAGATCAAGATGACAGGGCAAGAAAATGAATAGGATTCTTAACTGGCTGTACTTTATAATATGGCACTGATTGGAAACAACCAGAAAGTTGTTTGCCATGTCTATAGTACCATTTCCTGAGGTTAAACATAACATCTGAAATGAAGCAATTAAGTCAGCTTAAAAAAAAAAGAAAAAAGAAAAAGATGAGGTGGGGGAAAGAAGGAAAAGAGGGGAGGACGTGGGTCTGTGTGGTGCTGACTCGGCACGCCAGCCATGCTCTGATGAGCAAAAGAAATGTCTGTGCAAACTTCTTCCCACCTGGGAGGTTGGAGGGGAGACAGGAGAGCTGTGACACCGGAGTTGTTCGGGGCTGGCTCTCAAGCTGTGCCGTGACAGATGTGTTTTGAGGAATTTTGAGGCGCGGAGATAAGAATAACAAAAAGCCATTCACTGAAGCACAGTTACACAGGCTTAGCACAAAGGGGTGAAGAGAAAATGTGTCAATACACTCCTTATTTGGGGAAGGTTGGCCGTGTTTCTGCAGCACGCTGCAGTCTGATCTGGAGGCTGTCGCTAACAGCAGCAAGGGTTGCTGTGTTGCCCCTTAAAATTTATTCAGAGTGTCCTGGCGATGAAAAAGAATTCCCTTTAGCTGATTCACTCTGAGACAGAACAAAGTCCTTCTGATGTAGAAATGTTTGTCTTACAGAGGGTTTGCTTATTTAAAAATAGTGTCCGTGGGGCTTTACGTAAGATGGCAGAAATACTTTTAGGAAGTTTTTTGTTTTGTAACTGCTCAGCTCATGTAGGCTTGGATTTGCTCACTGTGTTCCAAACATGTCCTTGGGCAGCCAGGAATGGGGTCTCCAAAATGCCTTGGTCTTGGCTTTTTCAATCTTGATGTTCCCCAGTGGATTGCAACAGCCTTTGGTTATGGGTATAACCTTCACTGGCTTCCCTGTCAAATGGGGACAAGAAACCTGATTTCTGTGGGTTAGTGAGTATTTGCAACGTTAATTCGTGAAGATTTAGGTGCTATAGTGATTACTCCAAGGAAATAGTTGAAGATGCAGTTTATTTTGAGTATAGGAAGATGCGTGTATGGGCAGCTTAATAATTATTTGGAAATCTTGGTGTCTTGTCCCATGCACCAGCATTTGTGCAGTGTACTCATCCACCCTTGACTATATTTGCCTCTCCTGCTTCCTTGCCTGTTCATGCTTATGCACGTGTGCTTGAAATGTGCTTAAACCCCCTCCAGCCTGGCAGCTAGGGGCACAGATCTTGGAAAAGCAGGGAGAAATGCCAGTGCTGCTGGGCAGGTTGTGGCCGCCCTGCTCTCATGTGGCCTCCTGCTAGCTCACCTCTCCCAGTGGAGAGGTTGCTGAAACTGCAGGTTGTTCCTTGGACATGGAAAATGGACCTGATGCGATACACAAATAGGTGATAGCTATCTTTGACCATCATTATCAGAGTGTGCATGGAGCGAGTGTACTCTCTGAGCTGGCTCCTGGCTCCTCTGGTTGTGTGTAGTCCACTGGCGGGTCACGTGGAGGAAGAGGAAGGGTAAAATTTCTGGATTCAATCATTCTACTGCTGTAGTCTCAGGCAAATCTGATTCTCAGTTGCTTGATTGCCCTCTCTGCAAAAGAAGATGAGTTTGACCCTCTTTGTGAGTGTTGGGAGCTCTCCTGGATGGAGCTGCTGGTGCGCAGAGTGCTGGTGCAGGGGTGAGTGAGAAATGCTGATGCTCATCACTGATAAGCAACCCTTAGGCTAGACCCACTTAATAAAAAGAGATTTCTGACACATATTCCCTACCCTGGGCTCACACCACGGAGTTTCCTCCCCTGTCCCAAGTGTGAGACACATGGGGTTATGAACCTCTCCCTGCTGAGCAAGTGTGTTTGTCTGCAGAGATCAGGGCTGGGCTTTGCCGGGGTGTCCGTGCCCTCACCTGCCAGCCCCCGGTCAGCCCTGACCAGAGGCACATCCTGAGTGCCAGCCCTGTGATTGATGCACTTGGCCGAGAACTTCCCTCCTGCCCGCTCAGGAAACAGGAGGGCTGGGGAGATAGCGCTCGCCTTTCTTTCACAGTCCCTGCTTCCGAACTCTAATCACCTTCTGCTGTGGGAAAAGAGATGAGATGCTGCCTAAAAAACAGATCATTGTCCGCCTCCTAGATTAATGCAGAGAAAGCAGTATTGTCTGCTGAATGGATAAACCTTCCTCCTGTCACTCAAAACCTAAATTCAACGCTACTTCATTTCTAAGAGGCTTATCTTCCTTGAATAGACCCTTGCAGCTCAAGTAAGAGGCGATGTAATGAAGCGTGTTTTTTTCTTAAGTGAGAAACCTGCTGCAAAGAAGGGGTGAAGCCTGTGCAGCTGTTCTAAAGGGCCTTTGCAGACTCTCGAAATACTTGTCATTTATCTGGTCTTGCCTGACAGCAAATGAGAGAAGATCAAGTTCAAAATCTGCCGGCGCGGCTTTCAGGGCTTCTTCATCTGTTAATTAAATAATGGTCATTAGCGCACAATGCCCCCCGATAAGGGCGGATATGATGCTGAGATGGAAATATGGGTTTGGGGGTTATGAATAAGCAGATGGTCCGCAGGAATTTTGCTGCTCTGACCCCCCCAGTGATGCCTCGGTATGTGGCAGGAGGAGCTGGCAATGAAACAGGTGGCATCAGGCGGAAAAATAAATTCGTGGAAGCGTGCTGAAATCATTGTAGAATCCACTCCTTTTATGTGGGGCAGCGATTAATTCAGTGATTTCCCACAAACCAGCCTGTTTTTGGAAAATCACCCACACCACCATTGCCACAAATAATGTCCTGTTTGCTTTCCTGGAGCCTGCTGTACTAAAGACTTACACTTTTAATGTATTTTGGGAAATGTACTCTCTAAATTTGGTTGCTCAGCATCAGAGGGCCAAATCCTGAGGTGTTTACTCAACTTCTGCTCGGTCAAAACTTACTCTGCTATCAAAGAGCAGCTCTGAGGATTGCTGAGATGGCATGCAAGATCTGTTGCTGAATTACTACAGGTGATACAGGAATTTATTGTAGATGTGAGAGGTTAGTTCTTCTTTTAATGGTCAACATATGTTTAATTTTCACATGTTTGAAGTCAGATTTTACCTAGAAGCACTGATCTTGTGAATACCTCTTTCTTTCATCACCAATAGCATGACTTTTCCAGTCTCACCATCACCATGTGGACCGTGGGCATCCAGCTTGTGCCTCTGCAGTTACAGGCCACAACCTGAAAAATCCTTCCTTGGCTTTTTCAGACACTGAGGTGGATGTGGTTTTATTTCAGCTGTGGCCATATAGGAACTAAGTGACACTGAGTTACTCAGGATTATACCTGATTTTTCCCGTGAGCTGCTGGTTTTCTTCATGGGGTTATTTGATGGGACAAGGGAGGACACCCAGTGTGGTGCAGACAGTGGAGGCAACACAGGCTCTGCTTGTGCCAGAGCTAAATGTATCTGAATGTCCAGTCTGGCTTGGACAGGGAAATAAAAAGCTTTTAATAAAAAGCATTGAGGAGATTGGCCATCGGCAGGGTGGTGGTCAGCTTGGGGGGATTTGGCAGGCCCCTGTGTTAAGGAGAAGCATAAAGCAGTTGGATGGTGATTTAAAGGGGTTTTTGAGCAGTGTGGAGGAAAGCTCAGTGTGGAGTGCAGACCCCTGTCATGGGATGGAGCATTTCTAATGCTGAAATGGGTGCTCAAAGTCCCACAGGGCAGTCAGTGTCCCCAGGATGGGTCCCTGGTGTGGTGTGGTATGGCATGGCCTGACCAAAAAAGTCAAGGAGAAGTGGGAAGTGGCTGGGAAAAACATGAAATGTACAATAAATACGCTCATGCAACAAATCTTTGTTAAAGCAAACATTATGCTTGTGACAGAAAACAATAAAAGTGAGGAAATTTGCAGTTAATGGTAAAACATTCCATATGTCCACAAATGCCTAGGCACACCAGGGCACCTCTGTAACTGCTTTCTTGATGTCAAGGTGTTGAAGACCAGATGGCAGGTTTCACCCCAAATTACAGATTCTCAGGCTGCTGCTATGTATTTTTGTCCTTGGTTGCCTTTTTCATCATGTCTGACCTATTCCCACCATGTGCTGAGGTGAATGTTTCCAAAATGGGCACGACCTGCAGTTCTGCTTGGCAAATGTTGTTTTTCAGGTACTTTGGAGTGGGAAAAGCTTGCTGATAGTGCCCTGAGTAGATCAGTCAATGCTATTGCTAAATGTGCTGTAGCACTAAAATATGGCACCTGGTCTGGTGGAGAAAATGTTGACATCACAAATCACAGGTTATTCCTCCAGCCCTGCATCCTGAGACGCTCTTGACAAATATAATGCTATATTTCTTGGATTAATAGGCATCAATAGCCAAATTCCCTGGACTATGGAAAATTAACAAATGCGTTCATCTCTACTTTCATTACAGGGGTTATTTATGGGGATGTTTTGGTAGTAGGTGCTGTGTGTTAACTGTTTAGGGAGCTGGCTGGAGGCTTCGTGTGTGCAGATACTGACCTTTTACAGATTTTTTTTTCCCCTTAGCTGATGTCTTCGTCAGTAAGGAGACACCTGCATCCGTGCAACCCCGGCGAGCAGAGCAACACAGCACTTCAGTATTTCCCCTCCTTCACCAGCTGGATAGGACCCCTGATACAAAACCTGAGAAATGTGCCAAAAGCCTTCAAAGTTCAGGCCAGAGGTGTTTGTGCAAGATAAAAATGGGACAATATAGCATCCCTGGACAACTCATCCGTTTACACATGACACTCGTTGTGGTTTCTGATTAGCTTGTTAGTGAGGAGGCAGGAAGAAGTGCAATCAAGTTTTTATGATTCATCATTTCTGTTCCCTGTTTGGGAGACAATGTCAGTGCTCTTTGCCAATCATAGAAGGTGGCTTTTGAGTGCCTTAGGGAGATGCTTTTTTTAAAGATGCTCTCTGTGTTTCTGAAGGCTGACCCACATTTCTAAATAATAGGGAAGTCCTGGAGTTTGTTTTGTGTTGTGGTTTTTTTTCCTAATTGTATCTGCTAACAATGCTTTTATGCTTGCTGCACGTAAGCTAAAAGAAAACATGCTGCCAGTTTGTCTGTAATCCTGTTTTCACTCAGAAGTATTTGTGCAGAAATAAATTAGAAATGGTACCTGGAATATTTTCCACAATACAAAAGGCAAATGTAAGTTTTATTAAGTAGAAAAGGATACATTCTCTTCTCCTGACCTTGATTTTTTAGCTATATTCTCTATACCCCTGCTTTAGAAGTATTATTCTTCATCCCATCCAATTACCATTTCTATCAGCTCTTCTGAAAGATTATGCTTTTTGGGTGTTCTTCTGTAGATGTCTTTCCAGTGGCTTCACTTGATGAATGTGACAAGTTTTGTGTTTTCTCCCTCCCCTCATTGAATTGAAAAGTTTTTTGATAAATACAGGCCAATAAGTGCCCAAAGGCAGTGTTTCAATGGCTGCTAAATCTTTCAAGGTTAGGACTTAACCTCCGTTCTCCCTAATTCAACTGCAACCTTCAGTCTGGAGCCAATCAAGAATATCAGATGATACTTAAACAATGAAGGATTTCTGATATTCAGGTACAGCCTCTGTTCAATAGGATTGCAAATTCTTTGTGTGAAGAAAGTCGGTTTTGCTCTAAAGTACTGTCACAAAAAGTGAAATTACCATTTGCTTGGAATGATGCCATTCATCATTGTCAGAATACTAAGCATTGTAAGTAGCTAGGCCTCTCCAAATTAATGCCTTGTTTTGCATCGGCTAAATTTCCCAAATCCTCGAGGATGGGTCATACAAAACTCATCTCACCGTTTTAATTTATCAATCCAATATGAGTGCGGTGAAAGGGAGCTTCATTCGGTCTTAGCTCTTTTATTTACAGTCTAATTCTAAAAGAAAAGGAAATAAGATATGAAAATAAGTTGGAAAATAAGATAAATCTCTCAGTGAAATCACAAGATCTACTCAGTCCTGTAGCAAACCCTCTATAATTCATTTGTAGGTCAGCTCAAGGGATTAGCCATGACGTATTTGGAAATTCATTTATTTTTATTTTATTTTGCTGTTTCT
The DNA here is from genome assembly GCA_013397175.1 of Platysteira castanea. Taxonomy (NCBI): domain Eukaryota; kingdom Metazoa; phylum Chordata; class Aves; order Passeriformes; genus Platysteira; species Platysteira castanea. Next base: position 1,637,101 of record VYXC01001033.1, read on the forward strand.
TATGCATAAGGGTAATGCTGTCCCCAAGGCTTTTCAGGTAGCCCTCAAATCTTGACAACATTTGCTGTCTCTAAGGCCTAAGCCAAAATTAATTTTCAAATAAACAGCATAAAAATGTATGGAGTTGTATAAATTTGAATACAAAATGCATTTGTTTTGCTTGCTCCCATCCACACATACATACTGTTGGCTCAGCCAAAAATCATAACATGACATGGAAATTAACGGCCATATGTACATCATGAAAGTCAAAAAAGTTTCTTAGTTTATTAGAAACACCGTAGTGTGGGGTTCTTTTTTTTTTTCCCCACCCATTCTCCCTGATATGCTGTGCTGGGGAAGCCCTGCATGTTAATTGTGCTTCTCTCTCCGGGTGCCTCCGAGCCCGTGCCTCTGCTCCTGGACCACTGTCCTGGACCACTGTCTGCCTCCTGCATCCCACTCGGGATTTTGAGGGTGTGACATCTCGAGAAGCATCGAGATGTTTTCAGTGAAAGTGAAATTAAAAGGGACTTGGTATCTCTTGCAATTTGTTTTATCAGGGAGACAGTGAAAGTGAGAAAGGAGCGTGGACAGCCTGCAGCAGCAGCAGCAGCACCAGCTTGGAAGTGTCTCTGGTTCTGCAGTGAGCAGAGAGCTGGACTGGAGGGCTGGAAACAAGGCTTGAAGGAAAATCCCCAATTTTGGGCTGAGCCAAAACAGAAAACCCAACCAGAAGCCCATGTGGAGGGATTGTGGAGAAATCATGCAAACGTTTTGCTGGTGTTTAACTACGGTACGGAGTCGAGTCTTCCATCAGGCCCCAGTGCATCCTGAGGCATGCCAGGGGTTGCTCCTGCCCCAGGAGCCTGCAGCACCTGAGGGATCAGCCCCGCAGCAGCTAAAAATAACTCTCTGCTCTTAAATTAAAACAATGCCTCTTTTCGGCCTCATTCCACAAGGGGGCTGCAGGCACGCTGGAAATTTAGCAGTTGGCAGGCTGGGGAGTACCTGGGAGAAAGGATGCCCGATCCCATGTGGGGGGGCCCAAGCATGAATGAAATTCAGAGGGAGATGGTCCCTGAGTCAGAGCAGAGCCTGTGCACGGCTTTTTCTGAAGGGTGTGACAAGTGGCTCCCTGACAAGGTCAGCTGGGGATGGTGGAGAGCAGGAGAAAAAGCCTTCGGGGTGGGTTGGGATGCAGAGCTGCATCATCACACCCCTGCTGCTCCTACCCCAAGGTTCTCCAAATTTATTGGATTAGCCGAAATATCCCTTCACTCATGCTTAATTAAGATAAGGATGACTGTGTGAGATCTTGCGTTGCCTGAAACTTCGTATCTGGAGCAGTATCAGCTGACCAATAAATAGTTGGTTAATTATTAATTTGCTAAAGATTATGGTTGGAAGGGTAGATCACCTTGAAATGTTGCTTTCTATTATCTTTTCCAGCCAGGCAATGAAAGATTTCAATTTAATGTGACATGACAAACTACAAACAAGTGTGTTTTAGGCTTTGGCAGGTGAGGACACTGGGGTCCAGAGGGGTGCTGCTAGGGGCTGGTTTTTCCACACCATGCCTACCCAGGATCAGGTGTCAGCCTCCTGCCTGGCATGTTTTGGTTGTGTAGAGATCCTCTGTTTAGCAAATAATTTATATCCTGGCTCATCGTGGAGTAACTTTGGTACTGAGTGATCTTGCACACTTCGGTATTTTGAAGCTTTTCTTTTCAGCGATAGTAGCTCACCCTGCTGTGCACAGTGCAGAGCCTTCTGTCCCAAAAGACATCAAAGTGTGCTTTATGGATTATTTTCGAACTTTATTTAACCCTCCACTGAAATGCTGTTACGCTGGACTTCAGGGTAAAGCACATGTGGACAAGTTCTCACCCTGCCTCTGCTCTCGGGGAGTGCTGCCCTTTCCCAGCCTGGAGCACGTCCTTGATGTGGCCAGTGCAGCTCAGACCTTCCCACCTGGCTCTTCCCAGCTGCTGTTTGCAGGCATGGATTTTCCCTCCAGGCTGAGTGAAAAAGTTGAGGCCAGTTGCTAAATGGATGTTGTTCTTCCCACCCGGCACGGAGGAGCTGCCCAGTGGCCCTGGCTGGGGAGCAGCTTTGGGCTCTGAGCCAAGCCTGGCCTTGGCTGGAGATGGAGCATCTCCTTCAGTTTTTGGTCTCCTTCCAGCATCTCCCGGGGGTTGCTCAGCCTCCTTCACCTGACAGGTTTTGCCAACCAGGCTGCAAGAAATGCAGATGGAGAATTGTTCACCTGATGGCCAGAGCTCAGCCCTGGGTTAGCTGGACCTGGGAAGGGGAGCATGGACAGCAGTGGGGAGCTGCTGCCATCCCTTGCAGGGACATTCACTGGGACCTGCTCTTATCAGCCCAAATCTGCTTTCATGGTTGCAGGTCATAAAGAAAGAAAAGCAGAAGGAGAATAATAGCTTTGCAGGTAAATGATAACTTTAAAAACTCTGGCAGTCAACACGAATGCTGCCATACAGCTTGTCTAAAGACTGGAAGGTGGATTTTAAAAATTAATAATCCCCCCATATATCAAAGATAAAAAGGAATTTGGTTTGTATGTATTTCTAAAAATGAAAAACATAGATAGGATCATTGAACCACGTGATTTTGCTTACCACCTTCTCCGTTTAGTGTATTTTTTTTTTTCAAAAAATCACTGAAGTTTGGTTTTGTTTTGTTTTACATACTTGGAATCTCCTCAAGTCAAAATCCCAGAGGAGCACAATGCCTTACTCTTAATAGACACCAAATACAAATTGCTTTTTAATTCATAACACTTCCTAACTGCTATTTTAGGCAGTGTTTGTAGAACAGCAGAGAAGGGTACTGTGCTTCTGGTTGAAAACATGTTTTTGACATGTCAACTGCGTGTCTTGCTGTCCCGAAACTCTGTCAAACCAGACACATCAATAATATGTTTAGCCCTGTAAAGGTCTTTCCATTGTGCTCATCACCCTGTTATGGCAATTGCTTCTTAGGTGACTTTCATTCCTTGCCAAGCGTAAAACACCCCATGATGCATGAAATGTGGGATTTGCATTCCCATTTGAAGCCTCAGATTCAGAAGTATGTTGGTGACTGGTTCCTCGAGGGCCTGTGTACGTCAGTGCAGGGTTTTGCACGGCTTGGTGTCGGGGGGTAGTGGCAATGCTGATCCTGTGGAAGAGTGGAGGAACAGTGGATTTTGGTTTATCTTAGGGAAAGGTGGCAATTGGTTTCCCCGGGTGTGGATGGCTGAGTGCTTGCAGCAGCACCAGCTCTTTGCTTTAGCTAGGCAGGGCACATGGTTAAATTAGAGCTGTTCACTCCGGGCTCCCTCCCTTTTGCACTCAGAGCAAACCCCCTTTGCCTTGTCTCCCTGCTGCTGTGCTGCTGAGGGGATGTGGCTTTGGCCCCATTCCCGTGTCCCCGTGCTGAGGCTGGTACCTCCCCCGTGCTCCTGCTCTCCCCAGGCTAAGGCAGGAAGTTTCTTCTGTTGGCTTCAGCAAGGTGCCTAATTTTCTCTCCTTTTCTCCAAGTCCCCTACAATCCTTTTACCCTGTAGTATTTATAGTTTGTATTGATAAAAGAAAAGGTTGTGTAGTCTTATACCTCTACCTTAAGTAACTGCGCACATTTTATGATATCTTTGGGAAGTGAGAAAAGTTTCAGGGCTTTGGTTAAATCCATTATTTGGACTCCTATACCAAGTTTTCTGTAAACTCTTCCTGTTTATACCAGGTGAGGATCTGGCTCTTTTTTTTTTTTTTTTTTTTACTTTCACACCGATGCTGCTGCCAGCTCTAAACTCCATTTGCTGTTTCTGCTCAGAGAAGAGTGGGAGGGGGAAGGAAACTTTGAGGAAAAACTTCAACTTCTACATTTATTAGAGTGATTTTAATAACTTTGGGTTACCCATGCTAATCCTTTAACAGGAAGGGGGTTTGAGAACTGACCCAACCTCCTTTCCTTTCATTCGATCCCGAAACACCTGCAACTCTCAGCAGAGTAATCTATGAATCACTGTGTCTGTCGTCTACTTATTGTCTTGTCTAGTGCACTCCACGGTGGAACTAATCAACAGCCCTGAATGAAGCATTGCTCCTGAGCTGAATTCCTTAAAGCTCCTGAAGTATTCAGCAAGGAAGAGAAATCTTTTAGTATGATTTGCTCCACATTCCAAATTCATTTATAGAAAGAGAATAGATGATTAACAACGGGTCGAGAGACACAGATTTAGCACTGCTTTGCCCTGACCTGCCCCGAGTTACTCCTTCCACTTCCCAGGCTGCTCTAATAAGATGGGTTCAAGGATTGGGATGGCAAAAGCTGCTTGAATCCCCTGCACCCAGCCGTCTTAATTTGGTTTATTTGCCTTAATGAAGAAATCTGGTTCCTTAATCACAGGTGAACGGAAAAGGTCACTTGCCACTCTGACAAATGGGTTTACCCTGAGCTGTTTGTGTGGGGCTCTCAGATAGTGCGTCCTCCCCCTCTTGTCCCCTGCCACGAAATGCCAACGTCTCCGCGGCACCTCCTGTTGTGGCCATTACCTGTGGTGCCTGGGCTGCCTGCCAAGGAGCACCCTCGGTAGCAACAAAAGCATAATCATTTCCAGTTGGAAAAGGCTGAGCTGTAGTAATTTTCCTCTTTGAAAGCCGCAGCAGCCGGGCTCGGGTTAAGCAGGAGGACGCTTGGTCTTGGGGCACAGCACAATGAGGGTACAAAATGTGTCATCTGCAGCAGCCATTTGGGGAGACTGGGAGGTCCCCAAACGTGTTCTTCATCCTCACCTTGCAATGTCCAGCTGACCTCGGCAGTGGGGTGCCCAAGGGGATGTTTGCAGTTTGCAAACACCTCTCTTTTGGCCAGGCATGGGTGGGAAATGCCAACAAAATGGGTGCAAAAGAAGGGATTAACATTTCCTAAGTGAACAGCTGGTCTGCAGAGGAGTTCAGAAGAGTAAGAGGTGTAAAAAGGACACGCTGCATCTCCCAGGACTGGGCAGCAGCACACTTTGAGGGTGATTTGCAGGCCCTTTCCCAACCAGTGCAAGCCTTGGGCTCGCTGACCCTCGCTGTTGACTTTGGTAATAAACTGTAGCAGCAAAGCCATGCCTCCATCCCTATGGACCCCCTGGAAAAAGCCAGCTGAGCAGTCTCACGCAGCCCTGGTTAGTGGCTTACTCCAGGAAATCCTTCTGCAGCTGGTACAAAAGGGAAACCATTTCAGAAAGCAGCTCGGGAGCTGTGTAGGTACGTGCAGGAAAATCATTGTTTCCTTTAGGTAGAGCTGAAAACCTCTTGATGTGCGTAGAAGACAGAGCACTTGGAGCATGTTCATGATGTATGGTTGTCACCACGTGTGAGCTTTGTGGACGTGTGGGCTGTGGAAACTAAAACTTTTGAGGAATGGCCTGGGAACTTTGCAGAAGTGAAGTGGTGTTCAATGTCAGCTGAAGATGAAGCTCTTCTCCAGGTTCTGGGTGCTCACAGACAGCCTCACTGGCAGCCTGCTCGGGTCACATAAAAAATGAGGTGGGTCAAACCCCAGATGTGCTGACTGAGTGTTGAGATGCACCAATGTTCACTTTGCTGGAAAAAGTGATGTCTCTTTTACTTCACACTTCTGTTTTGAACCAAAAGGAGAGGTGGGAGTTGGTCCAAAACAGAGCTTTCCAATTTTATTTGGCATTTCAGTTCTGCTATTTTTGAGTAATAGTCAGAAAGATAAAGCTCTGTCTTGCAGGAACGTCCTTGGATGTGAAAAAATAAAGCAGACAGGTGACTGGCAGGAAGTGAGAGCGGCTGCTCCCACACAGATGCAGACGACTAAATAAGTTTTGAGATCATCATTCCTGTTCAGGTCTTTTCCTTTGATTCTTCAGATTATTTTTATGTCAGAGGCAAATAAGAAACAAAGACAAATACGCAAAATGATGAGCTGGAGCTTATCGGAGCAGGAAAATAAGCCATTCACACCACTTCCCTGTTCGCCATGAAAGGCAAAATCATTCACAGTGGTGAATCATGGCAGCTGGAGCTGCCTGAAATTACTGCTTTCTGGAGTTAAATTGCTGCTGGCACGCACGGACTAAACAAAGATGTTAGTTCAGTTCATTTAAAAGAGCAAGTTTTCTTTAGCTTTGATTTCACATGTGCTTTTGTAGTGCCAATGGATGGTCTGATTTTCTGACAGATGATATAATGTAAGAGCAGTTCTGTGTTTCCTTTGGGGAGCTGTGTAGTTTTAAAGAAAAAACCCATCAGGGATGATGAATGCACTCACTTCCATCTCCAAGAGACAGAATGGCAAGATGAGGCACGAGTTGTGTCTCTTCAACAACTGAGACTGCTGCAGGTGAAAGTGACTGATTCTTCTCCCTGACAGAAACATGGATTTTGGAAAGAAATCTGCTCCTTCTGCCTTCTGGGTGAAGGCATTAATTCACCCAAGATTTCTATGAGCATCTCTTTTGTATTGAACTTTTAGAGTCAGCCAGGTACCTGTAACCTTTAGAGATATTAAAGGTACTGAATGTTACTTTTCTAAAATGTATTTTTTGGCAGGTCTTACTCCTTCCCAGGTATTGGGGACAGGAGATAGGTGGTTTATTACAACAAAAATATAGCTGCTGGAATGAGACTATTTGGAGTGAGCTAGGTGAGAGAAAACCCTTTGAAGCCCAGATTTAATAGCAAAGAGGTTCTTCTCCAGCATGGCAGTTCCTGCCCTTCTGGCTCCTCCTGGTCATGTTGTTCCTTGGATTTTCATACCTTTCTCTGGCTGCCAGGGAGCAGAACTTGTTCCCTGCATCCTGAAAAAAATTTCTCACTTTGTTCTACCAAATTTGACAGGGGCAAAACATCTGACAAGACCATTTGTGGTGCTGTGGTGTGTCCTCGTGCCAAAGCTTTTCATTTCTTCCAGTTCACAGGCTGTCAAGGTGGGATTTATCTGCTGTAGGTGTCTGTGAGCATGCCCACCTCTGAGCAGATGGTTCAGATTTCCCCTGTACTTGACAGACAGCTCGTAGGATGGCATTCCAGCCTCAAACTGGGCATCTAAACTGAGTCCTCTAAGAGTCTCTTCCAGGGCTCGGTCTCTGCGGCCTGTGTGAAGCTGGTGAGGATGCTGTAAACGTCCAGACTCGCTGGTGGTGGATCCTGGCGTAGGATGTGTGCAGACAGCAGAGGGTGCTGGAGTTTTTTCCCTTTCAATGCACCTCCAAGGTTGTGGGATCATTACAAACTAAAATCAATTGGCTCTTACTCTGATTGCTGAACACACAGAAGCCAGGCAGGTACAGCAAGAGAGGAGGTACTGAACTTGACTTAAATGGACACTGTCACCTTCAAAGTCACACCTCTGCCAGAACTTCTGTACCTACCAAATCAGTAAGTGAAAGCTGAGATTATCATGATACAAATCAACAGATTTTAATTTTTAATGATTTTTAAACTAAGATTTTCCTCTCTTAAACATTTTTAGAACCTTCTTTTTTTCCCAGGAAAGTGCGAACAAAAGCCTCTACAGTCCTTTGTTTCAGAGACATCAGAGTCCACATAATTTTGTTCTGTCAGAAATACAACTTGCAGACATCACCAACTGCCAGCAAGTTGCCAGTAGAGACTTTTATAGAGTAACAATGCTGTCAGCTGGCACCTTACAGCAACATCCAGATCTGTACAACTACAGAGCTTCACCCAGGACTGCCAGTCCCATGGGCCAGGGCTGTAGGAAGGGCTCCCCTGTAAATGTCACTAGTAAGACTTTTAAGAGCAGGATTTAAAAGAAGCGAGTGGCTGTAAGACTGGAATAACTCCCTTAAGCTCAACAGAGCTTAAACCATTTAAAATTCTCAGAGCCAAGCTTTTTCCATCAGGACATGGAGGCACTGGTTGGTTGCAGAATAAGCCTGAAATTCAGACTTGCTCCTCAGGTTCAGCTGTGGGTGAGGAGCTTGAGGGCTGTGTCATGTGTGCTGTGGTTGGTGGTGGTGCTTGCAGCAGGGAATGGGAGTGGGTGTAGGGCAGTGGCTGCTTCACCTTCCAGTTAATGCATCCTTACATCCATCCCTGCTTAAAAGTGCAAATTTCACACCATGGGTTCCAACTCCAACTGATGTCATAGCCAGGATTAAAACTTGTGAGTGGCTGGCTCCTGGCCTATTTGCTAATCTATTAAATCACACAGTCTCTCCTGCTAACTCTCGCTGGTTACTGGGATGGCTTGGCAGCATCAAGCCCAGCCCAGTGTCCATTGCTGGCTCTGTTACCACTCCAGCATGGTTGCCAGCTCAAGGGCATCCAGTCAACAAATGTCTTATTTTTGGATTCTCCCATTCTCCCGAGACCATTGCTATGAAGGATGACCTCCCTTACCTCATTCACCTTGTTTGCTGTTCCCGACCTGGAGAGTGCCGTGGCTGTTGCATGAGTCAATCGTCCCATGGAGGAGAGGTCTCACTGTGATGTTTTCCTTAGCATTTGAACCAGAGCCGTGGCTGGCATCCGCAGGACGGTCCAGATGAACATAGAAAAGTCTATATTTTAGTCATGTTAAAGCTATGACTAAGCTAACAAAAGTCAGGAAATCCAAACTGCAGATTGACAGGTTGTCCTTGGACTGCCCTGCCACGCCTGGGCATGGGATGGCAGCACACTCGGGATGGAGCACTGCAGTCCTCGGGGAGGTGCTTCACTGTACAGTGTGCCGAGGGTGGAAGAGCAGCTACAAACAGTTAGAACCTTGGTGGGTTTACTTCTCTTCTTTTGAAGCAGTTAACTTTTTTTTTTTTTGTTTTCAAAAACGTCATTTTGCAAAGGAACATGGCTTCCTTGCATTGAAGTGGAAGTCTTGTTTTTGGATGTGAACATCAGGGTGGTATCTCCACCTCTGGCAGGGTATGTGCATGTCTGGATGTGGCTCATGGGTCTTTCTGCACAGTAACACACAGAAACCCCTTCCCATTTCAAATGTGCCATTTTCCAGTTGTCTTTTTCTGTAGCCAACACCGCTTCTTGGTTTTGATTGTTTAAATTTATTTTTCCCCTCATATGGGTTTAAAAATGAGAGCTGTCTTTAGGAAATGCACTATGGGAATCCAAAATCTTTCAGATTGCCTGCAATACAAAGATTATGAAAAGTAATAAGAACTCGCAGATTCTTATGCTAAACTATGTTTTTTTTTTAATGAGTACTTGGAAAGCCTCATCTATGTTTCATGTTAGAACGAGTAAAATTATTCAGATAACTTAATTTTCATAACTAAAAAATTTCTGGTTCTGTTCCACAGTTTAATTCTTTAAAAACTTCTTGCTTCTCCCATTACCAATGTAAATGGGTCGTTTTTATTTTATAAAATAAATTGCAGTGTTGCAATATTCGGTGCTCACAGCTTTTGCTTAGCAGGCTCACCCAGTTTTGGTGCGGAATGGCTGAGCAGTTTGGTGCAAAAAAGAATGCCATTTAAACATAGGATGGGATTTTGCAACCCGGTAAACAGCAGCAATCCCAACTCGAGTATTCCCGGCTCTCCTCCGGGCTCGCCGCTATCTCTCGGGGCGGCCGGGAGTTACAATCGCCCTGCAACTTCCTCCTCTCCCTCCTTGCAAGGAGAGGATGGGAATTTGCTGAAGGCTTTTATCAGCAGTGTGCATCTGCCCCCATTCTCACTCAGCGGCTCTCGCCAACCAGTGGGAAAAGTCGGGCCACGGCGTAATCTGCTCCCAGCTTGCTTCCTGCTGCCGTGCCCCAGGGATGGAGGAAGCAGACAAGTGGCCCTGCCTGCTCTCTCCTTGCCAGGCCCAAAAGTTCAAGCAGCTCAGGGAGACAGAGGAGAGTTTCGTGCTCTCTTTTTCAGGGATGTTGCGTATTTAATGCTGGAATATAGGGAAAGTCTGTGAAGATGAGACAAAACCCAGATGAGCGTTATGACTTCAAGCTTATTGGACGCCTGCTGAATGAATTTTGTTCACTTGCTTTGTATAGGCTGATATGATATGAAGGTGCCATCTGAAGAGTCTTTCAGTTAGATGAGGTGTCATCTTCAGGTTTCAGTTTGTGCTCCTGCTCCATCTGCAGTTTGAGTGCACCTGGGCCCACCACTTGATTTACTTCCTTGCCTGTTCAAAAAAGCTTTCGCATCAAGAATTCCTCTGGTGTCTACAAAAGTTGTTTTGATGAAGTGTGAGGTGGAAGGGAATTTTCTGTTCCTGTTGCATGTAATTTAAGTAAGTTTGGTAGGAGCTTCTGGGTGAGAAAGACCGATGGATATGGCCAGAGGGTGAGCACAGGGAATGTGCTGGGGTCTGAACAAAACATGCTGGAAACCAGCAGCAAAATGCAGAGCAGTAACTGTGCTACTGCAAAGAACCATAAGTCCTCCAGACATGGACAAAGGCTGCCTTCTCACTATTTACCTGCAGTCACTGGTGCAGCAGGGTCTTTATCCCAAAATAAAGCCATGGGGTGAGACCCCAGTATAAACAGGAGGAACAGTCTCACCTTTGCTGATGTATGAATGGGAGAAAACACTGCTTGAGCTAGAAAAGCCGTGTTTGCTCAGGATTAGGCATTTGAACAAGAACTAGACATTTATTTCTCCGTTTTTTGAAACATTTTTTCTTCCCCAAACAACATAATTGGTGAAAATCTTGTTTCCATTTAAATCACACGAGTTTTTTTGTGGACTTCTATGGTGCCAGAATTTCTCACTATGTATTTTTTTAGCACCTGAGCTTAGGTAGCGCTCAGAAGAACACATCTGCCATTAGAAGTTTGCTCCCAGCCTTCCTGTGTTGTATCAAGGTCTGGAGTTAACAGGGCAGTCTCAAAGCGTGGCACATAATGTGTTTCTGCATTAAATACACCCACATTATCTTACATCCCGAGCAGCCCAGATTGTCAGTAGACAATTATGGGTTTTGCTGGGTTTATTTTGATTGGCCTGCTCCCAGTTTTCCATAGTGGTACTCTATTTGTAAAAACAGATCATTAATGATAGCAACAGATGACATGTGTCTGAAATATGGGGTGGACGAGGGGAGTTAGTTTTTCTTCCTATTTTTTTTTTCCCCGAGTGTCTGCACTTTGACAGCGCATTTGCCAGGCTGTCACTTGCTTGGGAGATCCACAAGATTAGGACCTCATTGTGTGAATGTTTTCACAGCACTTGTTGCTATAAAGAATCTTCACACTTTGGTGGATGAAATCTGGACTCCTAGGCACAAACTGTTAAGAAGCAATCATAACAATTAGCTAATGTGTCAACAATTAGCACTTTCCATCAACTGGCATTGAGTGGAACCTTCTTCTTATCCATACGCAGACAAAAATGCAATGATGTAGTAAAGAAAAGCAGTGAAGTTGGCTGCTCTCGTCCCTTGCTGTAGCCAGCAAGCTCCCATGGGCATTGTTTACAATGATTATTCTTCCATTATGATGTTATTGCACAGGTCAGGGGTGGTAGCTAGACTGAAAATAAGCTTTTTTTTCCCTCCCCTTTTTTTTTTCCTTAAACTTTTGGCTGCTTTTACAAAAAGTACAACAGAAACAACTGCTGTGAAAAGGTCAGCCAGTAACAGTACTTTAGTGTTTAACTGGTAAATATTTCAAAATAGTATTTCTAATATTTTACCATTTGGAAGTTTTTCAATGCATCTCCAGCCCAGTGCGACTCAATCATTGTAAGATTTCCACAGTCTCCACTGGGGATTCTTTACAATGGGTACATTATAGTCTGTTACTGTATCTACCACCAGTTGGTCAGAATTTATTTTAATATCTTTTTATATGGCATGTTACTGGCAGTAACAGAAAAAGCACTGTTTTCTCAAGTATTTTACATATCTCCATATGTGAGTACTGAAGATAGGTCTTCCTCTTACCCACACAGTAGCTTCTCAGGGGACAATACATGCGACTGGAAAGAAGATCAATGTCTTCTCCAAGGAAATGTCTTTTGGGAATGTTTCCTGTAATGCGTGGCCTTCATATCAGGCTACCGTGAGACAAACACAAAGTACTGCAGCATCAGTGAGGGTTTCTCTGGTTAATCGTGGAGCTGGAGCCAAAGTGAAACCATGTTAAAAAGAAGCAGCGCAGTTTCTAAAAGTAACACTCTGCTTGACTGCAAGCCAGAGCGACTGATTTAAAACAGGGCACGGTGCTGGAGCACAGCCTCATCTGGTGCAGCACCCTGGGAGCCACGTCTTGGACCATGCGTGCACATTTAGGAATGGTTTGACCTCTCCTTAAAGAAGGTGTGTTAATCTGAACGAAGAGGTGGTGGTAAGGATGCAAATAATAAAACAACAGTAATCAAAGTTTGCTGGTATCTCTAAGTTCAGCGTGTGCTGTAAGAAGGAAAAAGGACAGCTCTGTGCCTTAGGGGCAGATGCACCTTGTGCCCACTACTTCTGAAATCTCCCTGAGACTTTTCTTTGAGTGGAAACCTAAGACCTGAACATACCTCGCTTGCCTGCTTTTAATCCCAGTAAGAACTGTCCCCTCCTTCCAGCCTGGGACATTGTGGCACTAAACAAATGTTTGAGATTTCTGGAGTGGCAGGGAGTGGGGGTGGGGGAGGATAATTACACTGAGGATTATTAATATGGGAAATATGGTCAATAAATGTGAGAGGGGTTGAGTAATGCAGGAACATTCTTTACAAATTCTTTAGTAACGGAGTAGGCAGAGTGCCACAGAGAAAATCCTCTGAATTGCAAGTGTGTTCTTATGGCTTTTGCCAAGACGATGACAAAACCCGTTCTTTCTTCCCGCATTAGGACTCCTATTCAATGATACACTTAAGCATGTTTTTAAATTCCATTGACATTTGAAAGCACTGTTGACTTTAATAGGACTTAAGCACCTGTTCATGGTTAATTGTGTACTCTCAGGACTTTTCTCGAAGGAAGAAAAAAGATGGATAGACTTAGGCATGTGCTTAAAGTTAAGCAGGTGCTTAAGTGCTTTGAGAAGCTGAGGCCTTAGAATTTAGTTTAATCCTCCCTGAAATCTGAGGATGGCTTTTCCCTGTGTGCCTGGTGCAGAGGAATAAATTGTTTAAGTGATAAAATGAAGACATGAGAAATATCTAAAAGAATATTTTTTCAACAGCACCCAGTGAGGGCTGTCAGCGGCTGACACCTGAATTACAAAATGAATTTATAGCCAGACTAAATGTACTATACCAAAACCTCTTCCAAAAACATTTACAGCTATAGATGCAGATAATTTCATTGAGTAACTATAATTAAACCCCCCAAAAAGGCTCACTTTTTCATTACTACAGGAGTTGTTCCCAGCCAGTGCAGAGCTTGATCCCCCAAGTTAAGAAGGATCGACCACCCTTGGGTAAGATGGGAGAGGGAAAATATTTTTTTTTCTCTGAGGAAGGACTGTTTTGGTGTAGGTAGGGATTGATGATTTAGAGAAAACAGTGCCAGATGTCTTTCCTGCCTCTTAGCCTGGAATTAGGCAAATAGCTTTTGGGTGGCGATGGGATTACAGTGTCCCTTCTTGAGAGCTGCCCTGGATGTTTCTTCATCTCCTCTCCTCGTCTGGGAGGAGAAGACAAGGCTTCTCTTCTCTTTCCTTCTCTGGGTTCATGTTATGACTTCCATCACATCCGGGACTGTCTTGCTGGAAGGTGATGAGTAAATGCTCAGTGATGCACCATGCCAGGGCAAATCTGAAAAAACCCGTGCCTTGGGGAGTGAGCAGCTTCACCAGTGCCTTGGCCATGAGTCTGGCCATATTTGGTGGTTTTTGTAAAGCCCTACTTCCTTCAATACTATGAGTAAGTGACAATGATGTCTTCTGTTTAAAGAAAAAAAGAGAAAAAAGAAGTTTCCAGCCCTTGTGGTGACAGAGAGAAGCGGGAAGGAGAGACCCGATACCATTCCCAAATAAGAAGGCAAATAATTGAAATCCAGAATGCATTTGTAACAGCAACAAAACACCCCTAACTCAAAATAAACCAAAAATTCAGCTGTGTTCCTTCCCAAGTGAGTTTGTATGGTGGAGTCAGCAGCACTGTCTTGCTCATGGGAGGTGAGGGATGCCCAGAGCAGGTTCCCCTGCCTGGGAGTCTTGGTGAGATTTAACCCCTTCACCATAAAACGGATAAAATTAAATGCAGTTTAAGTGGTTCACAGAATTATGAGGCTGTGGCTGGAAGGATGAATTCCTTGCCTGGCTGTGTTTCTGGAGAGGATGAACATTTATAAGCGCTGGGCAGGAGGAGCTTTATCCTTGGTCAGGAATCTGGTAATCAGAGCAGAGTGTTTCACACAAGAGCTACCAATTGATGTCCATGCTGTATCACAGATGAATAGGAAAATAAAAGCCTTGAAAATTCTAATTTTTTTTCTTATTCAGCTTATTTACAAAACCTTCATATGGGAGACTGGCAAGCAATCCTCACCACTGCAGTCAGGAGAGTAAAAACAAGGAGAACCAGGTGCTCCAAATAAGAAAATGTCAGGGAGGCTCTACATCTCTGCTGAGCAGCCTGAGCTATAAATTTTGGCAATGCCACCACTGTGACCTGGAGCCTGGGGGAAGAGAAGAGTATAAAAATGATAAATCACAGCCAGAGTTCCAGATCTTAATCAGACAAAGAAAGCTGGTTCCATTATCAGACAGATTTATATAATTGCTTACTAATAATGCTGTCTTCTTCCTCTGGTTTCTTTCAGTAGGACGCCAGATAGAAATCCTGGGGTCACATCCATCCTGGTGTTGGAAGGGACCAGTGCTCTTCCAGCCTGGAATCCTGTGTCATGCAGGCAGTGTTTCCTTGCATTAATACCTGCTTGACCCAGAGCACCTCTCAGGGGTGCAGCGAATCCCGGGTGCTGAGTGAGCTCAGCACTGGGGGAACTTTCATCACAATTATTTTTGGTTGTGTTCCTCATTGCAGCGTCTCCAGCTCCCAGCCACAGCTCTCACTGTGCATCCATTTACTTCAGCTCCAGAGATTTCCATGGTCCAGCCACTGTGATCTTCTTTCCCTTTTCTCCCCCAACAAGCTAAAGAGGCTCTTCCCCTTGCCTTTCGGTACAAAAGCTTTTGGATTTTTATTGCTCCTCTCTTCTTTGGAGTCCTCTCTAACGTTTCACACTCATCTCGAAGTGGAGGTGCCAGACCTCATGGCAGTTTTCCAGGAATATTTTCTTTGGTGCCACCACAGTAGCATCACAGCTGTGTCCCAGGCAGGTCTGCTGCTGCTGCCCATCTTTTAGGGGAGTCCGATCCTCCCTCTGCTGCCTTGGTGCTTTCCCTACTCGCAGCTCCTTCATTTTTGCATCTTCTGAACGTTTGTCAGGTGTCTCTTCCTTGTCATCAGTTAAAACCTGTGATTGTGATGGTGTCAGAAAGTCATTCTTGTAGGAGTCTTGGGAAATTATAGTTGCTTAATAACAATACCTTTTTGCAGTTGCAGATTTAAATTTATCTTTTAGTTGTGTGTTAGTGTCATTCCACTTGATCCCATTATCAGAGAAAATATAATAATTTACTAGTAGTCTTTGCCATATTTCAGTCCCTAAAATAGCATCCAAGGATTTATACTGTAATATAAATTAATAATACTATCCAGCTAAATATTTTGAATAGTTTAAAAATATTGTGTGACCAGCACTACATTTTCCAGGTAAATAAAATTTTAAAAATCTATTTACTTTGATAGGGACCTATTATCTGTAAATGCAGATTAATTAGCATGAACTCTAAATGCAGTAATTTCTAAGAAGAAAAGCTTTTTAAGGAAATAACATCAATATAATGTGCCTGCTCTGGTAGTGATTCAATGTGACTCTACCTGGCTGCTGCCTCTACCTCATCTTAGATTCCAAAACAAGGCTGGGGTTCCTTCAGTCCCCTGAAACTGGCACTTCTTACAAATCCCCAGTCACAGGTCAGGGGATGTCTCCTTCAGCTGCTGTAAAAACTCTTGCATGCCAATTTTTTGGATAAGTTAATATAAAAAAAATAGTCTGGCTTTCGTAGCTGAAATTCAATTCCCTTCTGTGTTATTTTGAGATTAGGTCACTGTTGAGCGTGTGTGTGCTATGACATTTTTCCCCAAATATTTTGCAGAAGAATCTGTTTGAGCACTTCTTGCTTTTGTACCTTATTCTTGACAATTAACCATAGTACCATAATTCAGATCATTTTTGTTCCTACTGAACTTGAGTTTTTCTTGTGTCATTATTTTCCTCTGGCAAATGTCTGTAATTTATAGCTTGAAATTAACATTTATGGCTCTTAGCTTCCCTCTTTTCTGTTATATTTATATCAGCTCCCACTTCCCCTCTAAGTGACACTGTTTTATAGGTTTTTCTCTTTGTTTGGCTTTTTTTATTTTTTACTTTTGCGGCAACTTACTTTCGCAACTACTGAATAAAGCCTTGTAAACATCTTGTAAAATGTTAACTGATCCCAAGTATCATTCCTATACTTCAATTTAATTTGCCCTTTTCCACTGAATGCTCTGATAATTGCTTTCAGCTTAGTAAAACCATCCCTTAGAGCAGTAAGTGTGTTAACTGGTGGGACTTTCATTCTTATTACACATAATGAGCGTAATTAATGTGATTTCACGAGGACTGGGTGTCATCAGCAAACTGCTGTAATCCAGGTCATTGCAGTGCGTGAATCCCAGCTGAAATTGTATTTTCCCAAACCCCTGTGTTCCTTTCTAATTAAATTTGGGATTCTCTGGTGGCGCGTTTTTGTTGCTGAGGCCATGCAGTCAGTCAGGGTAAGAGCACATATTTGCAGCAGCTCTGTAGCCACGAAAACACCACTAGAGAAAGATCAGGGTGTTGGGAGACGTCTCTGCACCATCCTCATTTTCCTTGGAGGAAGGAAAAGCAGCGTGGGGAAATGTGTGCCCCTGCGCTGTGAAGCGTGCTGTCCAGACACCTGTACATAACGTGGAGTTAAAGAGGGGAAATAATGGGGCAACCAGTTCTGTTGTCATTTCCATTTGGATCATCCTCGTCATCACATTTCAGGGTGACAGGTACAGAAATAATGTGTGAAAGTCTCCTTCCATGGTGCATTCTGAAAGGCTGCACCTGCGTTTGAGGAGAGGCGAGAGATAAGGGTTTGAGCTGTTTGTGTGTGTCTGTGGGTACGAGGGGACGCCTGCATCTACGGAAAATTAAATTATGCTTTAGTACCAAATAGGTTTGAGTGGACTGGGAAGGACTCTTGGGAAGATGCTGAGTCTTTCTGCTATGATATTTTCTGGTAATTAAACAGTTCTCTATTTTATAATAGTTAGTGAAAATGAGAGTGGTTGGAAGGGTTATTTCTGTCTGTTACTATTAGATTCTCCAGATTTGCTGACCCTGAATAATTAAATGTTTTTGATCACTCTGTTTATATTACCTAGAACTGAAGTAATTCTGATCCTTCAGCAAACTTGAAGCACAGCATGGAACATACTGAAAGGCGCCAAAAGATGAAACATTTCAGTTTTGTGGTTCACATCTGTCTGTCCTGAGACCAGGAGACCATTATAATACACTTAGAGCATTTAAAAGCTCCTCAAGGTTGAAAGCCCTGATTAGGGCAGTATCTGTTCACATGTGGGAGTCCTGCCTGTGCCAAACCGGGGAGCAAGGAGCCCTTGGGTCCCTTTTCCATGGGAAAAGATGTTAATAATGTCGGGTAGTGGGGGGAAAAAATAAGGGGAAAATGTAATCAAGGAGACTCTGACACTGAAGTGAAAATAGCAATGTACACATCCATCAGTTTGTACTGTTTTTACAGAGAGTATAAAATATTTAAACTGAAGCCATTAATCATCCTGCTCCTCCGTTCTAATCCATGGGAACCACAGGAGGTCACCAAATGTGCATTTAATATAAAAGAATGAAAAATATTGGAGGGAAAAGTAGTGTAATCTAAGAGCTAGAAATGCTAAGAGCAAAAAAATATTAAGCAGAAATTTTGTTAAAAATTAAAATATTATTTTTAAAATATTCTGTTGGAAAATCACTACATTTTGGGCAGAAATTCAAAATGCATTTAGAAATAGTTAAAAAAAATACCTAAGATGGAAACTGGTTTGACTTCTTGATTTTTTTTAAGATACTGCTGGATAGGAGCGTTCTCTGTTTTGTTTATTTTGATAAAAACCCAATATTTCTCATGGAAAACAGATGCTTCTTGCAGCAGCCATTGCCAGGTTCACATTCCAGGTTTCCGTCAGGTAATTTTGATGGATGTTTTAAACCCCTCACACCCCACGGGGTTTTGTGCCCTGGGCTGATTTTGCCCCCTCCAATTTCAATACCTGAAGATGAGAGGGAGTGGGGGTGCCTTTCCCTGCCTTCACTGGGTGTCGGTGTGAAGAGGAAATCCAAGGGCCGTGGCTAAGCTGCATGCCTGTGATTTATCCAATATTGTTTGAGTTTCCTGGAGTAAGCCTGGCTATTGGTTAATTTATTTATTTACTGGTACAGCGGTGTGCGGAGCCAGAGCTGGCGCTGCTGCGAAGGGGATACCTTGGTGCAGGGAGATGAGGGGTGGCAGAAGGAGACTTTTACAGCCCAGCCAAGGGCTGGAAGGTGGAAATATTTCCATTATGTTCCCAGGTATCCCACGCCTGCTGTAAGAGCTCAAAGAGCTCTGCTGTGCCTTGTGCTGTCTGGGAATGCGGGAGGGACGGAGCACACGGCACAACCGTGGGCTCCCAAAACCTGCATTCAGCCTTGGCACAATACAGCCACTGTGGAAGAAGACATTAGGAACAAAAAATAAAGCTTGAAGCTTCAAGAGCAGGCTGCCAGAATTATTAAGAAAAACATCAAAATGATGCCATTAAAAACAGATGGGGATTCTATAAAGTATTGAAAAGAAAATGTTTAATTATGAGCCTTATGCAAAACCCATCAAAGTTGGATTAATATTATAGTGCTGTTGCTGTAGAGGGTTTAAGTAGTCCGTGGTGGAACATTAATCTTTCACTCCTTTAAAAATAATGTTTTCCTTTTGTTGATGACAAATTCCATCTCTTCACTGTTGAAATCATATATCCAGATTAATAGCATCTAACATAATGAAATCAAAAGGCACAGGTAATATGGATTAGTTTAGAAAACAACAACAACGAGGGGAAAAAAAAGCCCCGAGGGGGAAAAAAACTTCACTGGATGAGTGCTTTTGTCAACATCACTGTATTTTTTCCTGTTGTTAAAAGATAAAGGGGTAGTCTCTGTTCATAAGTACCCTTGTCTGTCTGGGATATTGTGTCATGGATGTACACCTATACTGTTTCTAGTAGTGTGTCATACATAGGATGCTTCACAATTTTTTGGTGTGAGGGAGCCTTGTCTGTCTCAAGTTTCTGGCAGGTTGCCTGTGGCTGCAGAATCTGAACACCTCTGGCAAAAATTTCTGCCATGAACTTGCCTCTCCCAGCTCAGCTGGCAGGAAAAGCTAGGAAGGGATTTTGAGGTGTTATTTAATAAATGTATCTAAAGTGTGGCATTGCTGGTGTGAGGAGGGTTATTTTGAGAATGTAAGGCTGCTTTTCCCAGCTCCCCTTGCCATGGCATTGCTCTGTTCCCTCTGCCTGGAAGGCTTTTGGTGGATGTTGTGCCCACACAGATTTGTCACTACTCACCATTCCCTATTCCTGCCAGAATCTGTGGTGCCTCCCTGCACGAAGAGATTTGCACCCCAGGTTGAGTTTCAGACTTTTTCCTTCCTCATCAGTTAGGCTGGGCATTGGAGGAGATGGCAAATTTTTTTCACATGTGTCATGATGCTTTTGAATTCCTGGAAGTGTCCAAGGCAAGATTGAAACGGGACCCGAGCAATTTGACCTAGCGAGTGGCACCCCTGACCATGGCAGGAGGTTGGAACTAAATGATCTTTAAGGTCCCTTCCAACCCAAATTGTTCTGTGATTCTATGATTTCTTTGCCTGGTGGAGCTGGGCACAGGTTTGAGTTGCTGCTTTGGGCGGGAGAAAACTCCAAAATTAACCTTTCCCTCCAGCCTCTGTCATCCTGGTGTCTGAGCTTGGACCTCTGCATAAATAAGGAGAGGAGATTTTGTTCCTGTGTTTTTTCTCCTTGCCTGTTCTCCCTTTAGGTCTGGGCTGTCGTGCTGGGTGCATCAATCCATGTGTTGGGATTCACTGCCCTGGCCCTCCATCATGTATCTTCCCAACATTTGCAGCCAGCTCTTTGTTCACAAAGCTCTGCCTTTGCTGCTTAAAACTCCACTGCTTTCTCAATGAACCACAGGGTCAAAAACCTGTTGCTGTATTCACTTAATACTATGGGAACAATTTTTCTTCTTCTCTTCCACCTCCTCAAAAAAAAAAAAAAATTAAAATAATCTGTGCTTTATTGTATCACCAGGTACACCAAAAGCAGGCTCTTATTTTAACAAAAATATCAACACTGACTGCCAAGGTAGATTTAAGGTATTCATTACAAAATATTTTGTCCTGGGCTTTAAGAATAATGCGCTTTCCGTACAAAGAAATGGTTATTCCGAATACTGGACTTTTTTTTTCTTTTCGTTATTTACAATAGGTTTCAAGATTTAGAATTACCATGAAAGATTTACTTATATTGCAGTTCATGTAAAATTTAAAATCAATAAAGTAAATAAATTTAGCTTGTCTGCCTGAATCGATTTCCTCCTGTGCTAACGCAGCCCTGTAAAGCTGCACTTCCTTATCTCCCATGTCATCCTCCAGTGATAGTCTCGGGGCTGGATGGTGCTGTGTTATCATGTCCTTTGCAACATAGTGTTCCTCTGAGCCTCCTGCCACTTCAGTATTTCAAACCTGAGCTTGGAGCCTCTCCTCCCACTGGATGGGGAGCTGCTGGTGCTGGGAGCCAGGACCCAGCTTCCTCCCCCTTGGAGCAGCCCTGTGCTCTCACAGCTGGTACTGGGGAAAGGGAATATTGCTGCCATAATAGGGGCAGGTATCTGGGCTTGGACATGGCCAAGATATGCATGGAAAAAGGCTGCAAGGTTCTTCAGCAGGGCAACCCCACTGGAGAGGGAAAAAGGATTGCTCCTTGTTTTTCCCACTATTTTTTTTCTCCAAAGATGCCAGTACTTGGGAACAAACAGAGCTTCCTTTTTAGTTTTTTATTCTTCCTTTATTATTTTTTTTATTTGTAGAATGTTAATGGTGATGAATAGCAAATGTGCTCATCCAGCCTTTGCAGTGGTATTTTCCTCAGCATGAGATGGGGCAATTGCAGTGTGCACAGAAAGAGGAGAGACTCCCAGTGACGAATTTTCATTGGGTTTATCCTCTCTTTTTATACAGATGCCTCGGTCAGCTGTCAAAACTGGCACACCTGTGGGAGATGCCCTGGCATGGCTGAAATGCCAGGCTGCAGGAAAGCACTTGGTCAGGAATGCAGTAGCCAGTTCCAGGTTTTACCCTTGGCAGTCTCATCAGCCTTCCCCATGGAATCACAAATGATAACATAAACCACGGACCTACCTTGCAGCACTGCCGAGTGTGCTCAGCAGACACAGCTGCCCCATTCATAGGATTTGCAACAATAATAATCTAAAACTGATGAGCTTTAAAAATATTGGATTTACTTATTAAAAAAGGAAACACATAAATACAAATGCTTTGATTCTGGGTCTGGCAAAAGGGTAACTTTTTATAGCCACACAAACAATGTTCTTTTAAGGCAGTACTCTGGTTTCATGTGTAGTGAAATGTTCCTTTTTTATTACTTGTGAAAGAAAAGAAAATATCAACCCCGTCTGTCAGTGCTGCTGTTGAGTTTAAGATGGAGCACCCTTCTGGAAGCTGCGAGAGAGATGTCTATAAAATGTTAGGCTGACTTTAAAGAAAAACAAAAAGGAGAACAGAAAACAGAAGAAGAGAGGGCATAATGATATAATAATAATAAAAAAGAGGAACAGATCTCTTTCTGGTTTAAGTTGGGATAAATTCAAGTGGAACCAGTGATGTACTGTATTTATACCAATTCAGCAGCAAGAGGTCTGTGTATGTCCGAAAATCAGGAGTTTGAGCAAATAAGTACAAGCTCTGTAATCAGTTTTATTTGTTTTCTGAGTCATGTCTGGTGCATGGAGGCAAAAAGGCTCCAGTTAGAGGAGTGGATTAGAGGAGTGGAGTTGTCCTTCCGGCCAGAGATGATGGTGAACTTGGAGCATTAATCCATAGGAAGTCCAGGATGGCTGTTTTGGCTCTGTAGCTGCCAGCAGGTTTGCAGGTGATTTTGAGCATCATGTGGTTCTAGCCCAAATACAATTCTTGTACCATCCTGGCCAGCCTTGGAGAAAACAGGACGTGCTGGACTGGGTACATGCGTTAATGACCGGCGTTCCCAGATGCAGAGCTGTGCAACTCCTGGGGCTGTTTCTCACTAGAAAACTTGGCTGAGATGCGGGGAATTGGGCTAATTAAGAAGATGTTAAACACAGCTCTGCAGTAACAGCAGCTGACTGGCACGCTGTCTGGAACAGGAGGCTTACCGAGCCTGACTGTCACGAAGCTGGGAAAGGAAGAGCCTGTCGTTTTATTAACTACAAAATCATCTTTGATTGCATTAGCAAGGCTGTCCCGCAGCAATGAAGCCTAATTTTCTGGGGAAAGCCGAGTGGGTGCCCGCAGGGGAACGCTGTGCTCCGAAGGTCAGCCTGGGCTTTCATTTCTTCCCCTTGTTTTTTGATAAAGAGCTCTATGTTGTCAGAAATGAGCAGTGGTGGTTGCCCTCCTAAGTACCTACGGATAGGCTTGAACAAGTGCTTAGTCTAAAAACCACGGAGCGTCAAGTCAAGAGACTCCTGTCCTGTTCTGCACTGCTGGGAACCAGCGCTTCTCCTGGCGCCGATACGAGGGCGAGAAAAGGGCTGTAGTCACCCATTCAGAAATGGTTCAGAAATGCCAGCCCAAGCTTTTGAGATCTTTTGCCTTCCTAATTTGCCTATTTAGTAAATAGGTAAATAAAATTAATCCCATACAGTGCCACTTTTAATTCTATTATCTGCTGGTTTTTCGCTGGGGACATAAGCTCTGTCCCTGCGTGGGGTGACTGAGGTTTAGTTCTGCAGCCAAGAAATGGCAATGCTCTGCTGCTCTGCAGGAAAAACTCGGTCCATGCAAAGTAGAAACACTCAGGACCAGCCAGAAATATTTCTGAGCATATGTAATCAGTGCAGAGCTCGCAGACTTTATTTAAACCTTCAACTTTTCTACACTTAGATTGTCAAACATTTTAAGCCTATCCACCAAGTCATCACTTCCACTCCTTGTGTTTAGATTTGCAGAATTTGATTTTGAATTATTTTTTTAAAATAGAGGGTAGTTTTTCTTTTCAAGTAGTGAAAGCACCCTCTCCTCCCTGGGGCAGACAGGCACTGGTGTCAGAGAGGTTTTCCTGCTCAGCCTGAAGATGCTGAGCTGGCTCCCTGATGCTCATTGAGGTGCCTTAACTCAGCCACCAACACAGCGACTTCTGCCAGTTGTTTCACAGAGTTTATAGGCATAACAGCAGAGAAATATGAAGCTGACTAATTTACTGACTAATACCATATGCTTAATCCAGTATTTCCTCTGGAGAGGGGGTGATATGATAATGGACTGTGGTTTTAATTTTAATGGCTACTAATGCGTGATCCTGCATGGTTTGGGGTACACTAATTAGGATTTGAGAATAGCTGAAAACAGATAAAGGGGTGGGTCAGGATGACAAGCTCTTATGTTATCAATTTTGCCGTATCAAGTATTTATATTGATCCAGCTGCTGGGCTCTTGTATACACTCCTCCACCTTGAGTTGTAGATGAGATTAAATTCATGTCTGTACTCATCTTTCTCAAGATAAAGAAAAAAGATACTAGAGGAGGGACATGGTATCAAGTGGGCAACCTCGATTTACAGAGATGCCTGGTTTTCTTGTTCCCATATGCACAAACCCAGCTGTGGATGTCAAACTCCCCCCAGCGTTTCACCTTCTGGGTCTTACCCACACTGAACACTGAGAAATTGCTGTGAACAAAGTGCTGGTGCTAACCAGGGAAACATAAGGTGGGATCTTAGCCCTGATTAATTTAACGGTGTCTCCAGAAAGCTGTAAAGCTACCCCCTCCCACCTCCCCCAATATTCCCTCCATGCACCAAAGAGCATAGCAGTCCATTTCTCTAGTGCAAAGAAAACATGAGGGGGTAGAGCAGGGGGACATATGGATTTGGGGCAAACTTGGCTTGACCCCACTCGGTCCTTGGTTTCCCTGTGGCTGGAGGGGATGTGAAGGATGTCCCCATCCCTGCCCTGTGCTCCAGAAAGCAGGATGGAGGGTCTTAGTGATGTCTTAGTGTGGGTAAAATGACAGCGTTTGTTTGCTGTGCTTTTCTGCTTTTACAACACTGAGTTTGAAATGCAAATAGATTTAGAAGGTTTTTAAAAATTATTCTTTCAGTCATTTTATTGGTCAGCTCCAGCTGCTGCCGTTTCAGGTTGATGATAGCTGTTTTCTGTCCTCTCACACCAGTCGTGTGTGATCCCAGGTGCGAGTGCATCCCTCGGCACCGTCGAGCCCCTCTGGGGCAGGGGGGCCGGAGCTCAGTATCTTACCCAGCGTGGTTTCTCTGCGCTATCTCCAAAATCAACCCCGCACCTCCTCCTCCTCCTCGTTTATCAGCCAGAGCACACAGATAACATCCTCGTGACGTGGCCCTGACCTTTGTCAACCTTTGTTAAGGCTCCATCTGAAGTCCGGCCGAGTGTTTGTAAACAGGATGTAATTAAGGCTGGGAACTGACAGCGCCTGATGGGAGGACAATGCGGAGCTGGCGGGACCCGGGCTGTCAGATGTCCGCCCGCATTGTGCTGCCGGTGCCGTCGTGGTAATTGGTGTCCTCTGGCCGAAGGAAGTGCACTCAACTCGGATTAATCTGCCGCAGTGCGGGGGCCATCCCTGCGAGCGCGAGTGTTTCCTCCGATAAACCCCCGAGCGGGGCGGAGGGAGCTGTGAAAGCCGAGACCGCGCTGACAGGTGCCCACCGAAAACTGGGAACAGGAAAGGTGTGGGGCGACAAAAGCTGGCAAAGGCACGGCGTCTTCGCAGCTCGCCTTATCGGCCGGGCGAGCGGGGCAGGTCGAGGGCTTATCGCGGCTCGGGGCGGCGGGAGCGGGCGCAGGATGAGCCGGAGGAAGGGATGCGGATAACGCCGGCTGCGGGCACGGCTGCATCGGGCTGCAGGAGCGCTCCTGGCAGCGCTGGAGCAACAACTTTACTCCCGCGTTTGGCCCAGGAAAAAAGTTCAAAATACATACACACACACACACACACACACACATAAATATATATGTATGCATAAAGGATATATATGCACGTACATCTACACACACACATATGAAAACGAAAACCCCTAATTGAAGGAAAAATGATTTTCTGAGTTCCTGGTTATTCATTTTTTAATATCCTGATCAGGTTTTGTAGCTCGTTGTATAGTCCTGAACTTGTTCGTAAGTGAGGGTAGAAGTGACTGAATGCAAGGCTGGTACTGAGTATCCCTTTTTGTTTGTCCACTGCTTGTCCAGGGATGAGGAGGAAATTTTTTTGACTTTAAATTTTATTTTTCATCACCTAACATAAGCAGGTGTGTTTAAAATATATCCCTTCAATTTTTCATATTTACAGACTGACAGATGTCTGTCCATGGTAACCTAAAGGTAGATAAATATTCATGGGTGTGCATTAATTTAAGAAAATGTACAGCATTCTCACCTTTTTGGCATGCATGTGTCTAAAAATGTTATGGTATGTTTTTTCCTTGTAAGTTTTAGATTACATTGTCAGCTTAAGGATTGTACTGTTTGCACTAATCATTTCAGGTTTATTCAGTTAGTGTTTAATGCAACACACCGGATTCCATATTCACTAGGAATTTCCAAATTGCCATTTCAAGATGAAAAATAAAATGGTGTCCATGGATCAGTGAGTATATGAGAAAGTGTATGACAAGGTCTGTTTTAAGCACATGGTGCAGATGCTTTGGGAATTTGTCTAACACCATGGCAGTTTCCCAGGGCAGCATCCTGTACAGCATCCAAGCACAGAGTACTCATTGAATATTTTAAAGCCTTTAATTTAGGGCTGGAGCAGTCAGGTCACACTGCTTTGAAATCAGTAGTCAAATTCTTGTTCTACTTTGCTCTAAGGAGAGGTGAGCATTAGGACGGGCATTCCCCATACCCAAGAGCTCTGCTGTGTTGGAAGGAAAAGGCTGCTGTGTTGGGAGTGGTTGTACATCCAAATGATGGTGACTTGTAGGGGAACTAGGAGGAAAAAGGGCTCTGGTAACTTTTCCCCACTATTTTAGGTCTGCTCCAGAAGGAAGCCTTAAAAAGAAAAGAAACACTAACCAAAAAACCACCTGTTCCCAGGGGAGAGAAGTGGTTCCCAGGGGAGAGAAGTGATTCGAAGAAGCTCAAAAAGAGGCTAGAAAAAGTACAGTATATATATATATTTACACACATATGTTTCTGTGTAGGAAGACAAATGAATGAATATTTTTTTTCTCAATATGAGAAGGAAAACAGAAAAATATTCTTTGGCAGCTTTGAGTTTACTCAGCTCAGAAATATGCCTCAAAGTTCAAACCAGAGTTGACCAATCCTCCAAAGCCGCTTATAGCTGCAGATAGTGACATTTGTTTCCAGATGTTAATGGAAGTAAGGCAGAAAAGCACAATAATGCCTGGAGCCCGTTGAATGGAAATGCCTGTTTTCCTATATTAGATTGTCCAGAGTTGTCAGACATCCATATCCCAGTGCGGGGAGGACAGGCAGGGGTTGTGGTGAAGGTTTGCCAGGTTTGGGTTTATGTACATGTGTGCCTCGTCTGCAGGGTGCAATGTGAAGCAGAGCCCTTCACTCAGCAGCAGCAAATAAATACGAGGAGGCAAAGGGCTGAGTACAACACCTCTGGGAGCAGAACAGGGCAGGAGAGGAGGGGAGGATGGACAGAAGCTGCTGAGAGATGCAAATGTGCTCATGGCTAAAGAGAGGTGAGGCAAACCAGGGCAAAACGGTTCCACTTAACCTACCTAACCTGCTTAACTAAATAAACCCTTCCTGTGACATGCAGCGGGGTTTCCCTCAAAGACCGCAGTCATTAGATGAAAGAGTTAAAGACAGAACACTCTGAAAGAATTAACTTTGATGTTTAAATATGTTTTTGGCATGTAAATACAGCCGTCAAAGGAAGAGGAACAAAATACCCAATGCAGTGAATATAAGGTGTTTTATTTTTTGTTTGGGAAGGGTGGGTTAAGTTAGGGTTGTGGTGGTTTTTTTTCTTTTTTTGGTAGGTAAATCATTTTCTTTTTAAATGAAATTCTGTTTGACTGCATGAAATATGAACAGTAATTAAATGCACAGTCTGTGGGCCTTCCATACTTTAAAGCTCTTTCTTAAAAAAAAAACCCAACACAACTGCTCACCTCAGACAGGCCAATTACCCAAGAATGATGGAGTCAAGAGGAAAGTAGCTAAATTTCTTTACTTGAATGATCACAACCACAAGCCAGTGATTAGTCCCTGCAGCACCAGCGGGGATGTGGTGGGGACACTCACATTGGAAGACTTCAAATAATCATTTCCTTGGTTAAAATAAAATCTGACTGCACTAAATAGACAGTTTTTAATCTCAATTGGACATCTGAAGATTTCTCAAGCTGTTGTTGGCTGCGGCAGAAACAAATTTTTCTGCTTTGTTGATTAAACCAGTGGTCTCCACCATTGCTTATCGGCCTGCGACGAGCTGTTCTTTTTAATTAAAAGTGAGCCACCACGAGAGAGCAATTAACAGCTAGTAATTACTGTGCTCTTCAGAACTGCAACATTTTGCCTTTCATTCCAATTATATAATGGACAAGTGGCTTTTTGATCTTCAAATTAGTGAGCTCTTGTACTATTTGTTTTGAGGCAGATTTGGAAGGTTAATGATGGCCTGTGGTGGCACTCTTTCCACTGACTGATGTAAGACAAGAAAAAAAGGGGAAGGAAACAGGAATAGTCTATCAAGAAATGCAAATGCTGCCTTCATGATAATGAACAGGAGAAACGCAGGCAACTTAATATGCAGGTTATTTAATACAAACCAAAGAAGCCCTCGTTTTGGTGCTAGCCCATGCAATGGAATTATTATTATTTTTTTTTTTAATAAAAAAAAGTTTAATTAAGCATTTCAATATAGATTCTTTAGAGAGTGACACATAACATTTAACTGTTTGATACTTAATTGTGTTTGCCTTTGATTGTGGCACCTATAGTTAAATGTTGTACAACATTACTGAGGCATTGAACTGTCCCCTAGGACACGCGAGGCATTGACTTTGTCTAAAATCTTTTAAGTAATAAGTCTTAATATATTTAATGGCCACTGTGCCCTTTGAGTACAAGGAGCCCTTACATCACAAACAGTTGTCTAATTTTAATTAATATTGATTTGCATCTCTTAAATAAAAACTATAATTGTTGCTCTTGCTTATGGCTCTATAATAATCCTAGAGGATGGACGTGGGGAATATGCTGTGTGTATAGGAGTGTGTGTTTTAAAGAACAGATCAATAATGCTGTTATTAGGGCAGATCTCTGCTCTTTTGATTAGAACTGCTGCAATCAGCTGAGTGCTGCTATGCTGACTTACACCAGTTGTGGTCTTGGCATCGGATTTTTTAAAATTGTTATTATTACTGGTGTTACTTTTTCATGTACAGACACAAATAAAGTTTGTGCTGGTCTCGGCCGCCCTGATTTTCTGCAAGAAGTCAACAGCTGTAGTATTCTGCTGCCTCCTGAGCGGGTTAAGAGTTTGGCACTTTACTTTTGCTGTGCCTGGCTGGATTATGCATATCTGCACAGCTTAACAAAACCGCAGACCCCACCGAACAGAGAAATTACAGATGTGGGAAAAAGAAGGTGTCTTCAGTGTGATGAATAAAGCATAAATCTCTTTCTATGGATTGCTGAAACAAGAAGACCTGTGTTTAAATTTCTTCACATCCATTGCTTTGGTTTTTCCTTGACTAAACACAGTCATTAATTACACAAGTAACAGTAGGTGTGACAGAACATAGACAAACCTTTTCTTTCAGGCTGTTAAAGCTTTAGTGTTGCAGTTGTTCCTTTCGGAGAGAAATGGACTTGATTTTCATGGAGGCAGAATCAGGTCTGAATTACTCAGCAGATGCTGAAAAACAGTGTAAAAATAATGTTTTTAACAGTGTTTGCGTCATGTTTTCATGTGTCCACCTAAAACCTGAGCTGGAGTATACGATACTATAATTATGATTTTAAAAAAGGCTCTGCAACCTCTGTGCCAAGCTGGTTACATGGCTTATGGTCTGCTGGGTAACTGCAAGCTGAGCTCTTGAAAATGTGCATCAAGAGTCTCTTCCCGTGCCTTGGCAAACAAAGCTTCCGCTGACAAAATTTTGGCCTGTGAAGAGTTCAGGACTGAACCCACACACAGGGCTTGGGAGGTGAAAGTTAGAGAGTGGGAAAAT
The DNA here is from genome assembly GCA_013397175.1 of Platysteira castanea. Classification (NCBI taxonomy): domain Eukaryota; kingdom Metazoa; phylum Chordata; class Aves; order Passeriformes; genus Platysteira; species Platysteira castanea. The sequence continues at coordinate 1,666,644 of VYXC01001033.1, forward strand.
AAAGAAACTGAATTAAAGTATTTAAGGCAGGAATAGTGACAATAGACATACAGACAATTTGGAAAAAATAGTTCAGGTGCTTGAAAGTTTAAATCTCTTTAGCGGAAACTGTTATGCTGAATGGGACAAATGTTGACTTTTCAATTACAGGTTTGTTAAGGATCATGGACTGTTTTGGTTCACTGTGTAGAGCAGTCCTCCCGAGTGGTTCCAGGTTGGAAGATGAATGTGTGCTCTTTGTCTGAGCCATATGCAACCCCTCACAGTAACCCTTGCCAGGGGCTGAGGTGTCACCAGTGCGGTGTTTGTCAGTGTTGCAGGGATGTGGAGGAAGTATCAGGGCTGCATTCCCATCCTCTCTCATTCATACCGTCCTTTGAATGGGTCACAGCAGCTCTCCTTTGTTTTCTTAATGCACAGCATACTGGGTTTCTCTGGAGATGTGAGGGGGGGGCTGAGATGACACAGGATCTCTGAGCCTCTGAAATGAACCGGGGTCATGCTGGGGAAAATGGATAGAAAGGAGTAAAGACTTGATTTGAAAATTTAAAAGGATAATGTCTGGAGAAGGTTGGAGAGCAGGACACCCTTGAGCTGGACTTATTGGAGACATGCACCAAAAACCTTCTCAATTTTCCTTTGATATCAGTAAGCCAACCCATTCCTTGGATCCTGGCCTAGGGGAGGTGAGGTGTGTGTACTCCCAGGAGCACCCCTAACATGTCACTGCTCCCATGGGGAGGGTTCCCTCTCTCATTTCCTAATCATTCCATATCCATAAACACTGGTAGGTAACACCACCTATTGCTGGTGGTGATTTCTGCACCCAAGACCAAGCACCAGTCTGATGGTCACTTTGCCTGTTACCTGTTCCTGCAGCATGGCCCTGATCTGGTATAGCTCTGTATTTAATAATATCCTGAGAGGGTTCAGGAAAATGTTAAAAGGAATCAGCAACAGCTGAGATCACTGCTGTGACCTGAGCTTGAGCATCTATACTATCCAATTCAGTATAAACATGAGCTTGACTGAAGTCATTTGCACATAGCCCACAGGGCAGAGGCCCAAATGTTAAGTGCTGACAGGTCAGGATGACACCCAGTGTGCATAGATGTATTTATATACCCAGGGTGCAATGAAATATAAACCAAACCTGAAACTCTGGTGTGTTTTAGGTGTTAAGGAAGAAAAGGAGTAACAGCTCCATCAGTGGCAGTGCTGCTCCTCACTGCAGTGAAAGGCTCTGAGAATTTCTGAATTATGGTTGTTAACACTGAAACCACTCATTTTGTGAAACCAGGCAGAGTTCCCCAGCCCCTGTGCGATGCCCCTGGATCCTCAGGGGCTTCACCCCAGCTTATCCTGATGGATAGCAGCAGGAGAGGAGGCTCCAAGCATTTGCTTCCACTCTTGCAAACTCCTCACCATATATCTACATCTTGGAACCCGAGAGGGAGCCCTGGCAGCAGCACCTGCCATGAGGTTCACCTCCTTAAACCGTCTATTCCCTTGATCTGCACACATGTGGTGATTACTGATGGGAGCTGCACATGCTGGGTAGAAGGAGACTAAACCTTTCCTACATTTTTACTGGTGGAGTACTGGAAATGGGATGATGGCAGCCAACTAGCTTGTGAGGACTCTTGTCAGAAATATGATTAGGAATTTGTTTCCATGTAGCTCACACGGTAACAGACATGAGCCTTGAGCCAGACAAATAGTAGGTAATATCTAGAGAAGGCAAAGTATTCTCTGAGATGTTTAAATGAGAATTCCAGAGCAGATAAAAATTGGCCTCTGAGGGAATAACATTTTCTTTTTCTCCATAACTGTGGATAAAAATTCCAAATAGATCATCAGTATGTATATTGAGGGGAGATCACATTCCTGTGATATTGCTGGAAAATTCAGTAGCAATGTATTTTTCATTTTTGAATTTTTTTCTCCCTAAAAATTTTTTTCTTGGATTTTTGCCAGATAATGCAATAAAATGCACCCATGAGATACAAGAGATTTAAAGTCTGTTGGTATTCATTACATTACACAGAGTTGTACAGAATTTAAGGTCCTATATGTTAGTCTGCTTCTGAATCAACACAGGCAAGTACATCCAAGGTAGGAGAAGCAAAACCCTGGATGCCTCTGCTGTAGCTGGAAATATGAGAATAAGTCTTCTGGATGTGTATTTATTTTGGAGTCTCAGAAAAACCCAATAGAAGCAGGGCTGCTTTATGTGAGTCTTGGAGTGAAACAATATATATATTCACAAAAAAAAAAAAAAAAGTGTGATCAATTTAACTTTCATCCTTTCTGCCTTACCCTGTGTTGCTGTCACATCTCCTAGGCAGAGCAGAGCAAGGCTCTGTGAGGGGCTTGAAGGGAATTGAAGTATAAATCACTGTATTGCTAAAGAAGAAGATAATATAATTTTAAGTTATAAATCGCAATCTGTAGATTTTAGTGAGAAGAGCTCTACTCGAGTTCAGCTGGCCTATTCTCCTCTGCAAGGTTTTGTTCTCTAGGATTTTGTCTGGTTCTGTTTGCCATTGCCAGGCAGCTCTTCTCATGGTCATGTCCTGCTTGGATATGGCAATACTTGGGTTAAACTCAGTGTTTCTCACTGCAGAGGTATTTGAAAATTGTCTGCAGATATATCTGAAAAATGGTAGTGTTGGGGCAACATTCCTTTAAGAATATTATTTTTTGTCAGTAGAGAAAAAGGAAGTTTCTTCAGATGGTTTTGAAACATTCAGTCTTTAAAAAAAAAAAAATCAAAAAGATATCTTTAAAAAGATGTAATATCCATCACTCATTTTGTGATACACCTTGATTTTTAATAGTTGAATTAAAAAAAAAAGTTTGCAAAGATCCTCCAAAATGTTTGGTGTCCTAGCTTTGACATCATTCTTTTTTTGTACCCTTTCTTCACAAATCCAATCCCATATTACCATATTATAATTTTTTAAATTGTATTTTTGCTTAAATTTCCTTCAGGTTTCAAACATTCTCCCCATAATCAGGTTCCTCCATCCGTTTCTCTATTATGGGTATCGTCCAGAGAGACACTGAAGTCTTCATGGTTTGCACTAGAAAAACTGTAATGGGTTATTTTTTTGGCTGGAGTTACTAAATCCCTCCTGCTTTGCGGATGTCTCTCCTCCGGTGAGCACCATGTGCTAATCTCCTGTTCTTCCAGTGTACGCATCCATGCCTAATGTGGGGAAACAGGCTTAAACCTGTTAAACTCGTGTTAAATGCTCGGAGTTGGCTTTCACAGCTGTCCACATCCAGAGGTGGGAGGGCATCCCAAAGCCTTCCCAGCACTGCTGGTGATGCAGGGTATGACCAGGGACGAAGCATTTTGCATTTGGCTGCACATTCCAAGGTTGGAGCTCTGGCTTTTGAAGTTACCTGCTGATACCACCACTCCTGCCAGGTTGCTCTGAACAATCATAGAATCATCCAGTGGTTTGGGTTGGAAGGGACCCTAAAGTTAATCTCATTTCAATCCCCCTGCCAATAGGCAGGGACACCTTCAATTCGACCAGGTTGCTCCAAGCCCTGTCCAACCTGACCTTGGACACTTCGAGAGGTGGGGCAGCCACAGCTTCTCTGGGCACCCTGTGCCAGGGCCCCACCACCCTCCCTGGGGATGATTTCTTCTCAATATCCCATCTGATCTGACCCTCTGTCAGTGAGAAGCCATTCCCCCCTTGTCCTGTCACTCCAGACCCTTGTCCAAAGTTCCTCTCCAGATCTCTTGGAGCCCCTTTAGGCACAGGAAGGGGCTCTGAGGTCTCCCTGGAGCCTTCTCCTCCCCAACTCTCAACCTGTCTCCATAGCAGAGGTGCTCCAAACTCCATGTGATCATCTTCAAGGCTTCCTCTGGACTCACTCCAACAGATCTGTGTTCTTCTTGTGTCAGGAACCCCAGAGCTGGATGCAGCACTCCAGCTGAGGTCTCATGGGAGCAGAGTAGAGGGGAAGAATCACCTGCCTTGACCTGCTGCCCACGCTGCTTCTGATGCAGCCCAGGAAGGTGAAAAGGAGCGTGGCCTCCTCAGCTGGGTGCAGGCTGCTTGTAAAGTTCCTCTTACCTACCTGTGAGATAAATGTCTGTGATAAGCAAATTCCCAGCTTTGGGAACCTCCCCTTTTAGCGGAGCCAGGCACTGTATCCTCACCCAGGACTTGTGTGTGGAGCTGGCTGGTGAACTGAAGTGATGCCAACCTCTTTGAGGAGTACAGAAACTACATCATCTGCAGAACGTGTTTGTGCTGTGCCACCATAGCTTCGTTTGTCTGTTAAGGGCAGCAGAAGCCAAAGGATCCCCTCTGTTTGGAAACCCATGAATTTGGTAGCAGTGGGAGCTACCCGAGCTGATTGTCCAGGGAGCTGCTGGATGCCATGCCAGGAGAATGGACACCATGCAGTGGACTGTAAATTAATTAAAATTTTCTGTAATGTCCACTGTTTTTTGCAAATCTAAGTTTCATCTAGTGCTGTGACTCTTAAAACATGGTTAACTTTTGTACTGTACTGCTTTTCCTTGCTCTCTGCATAATGGAAGATAATGTCCTGGTTGCCCAGACCCTTTTCCAGTAAATTAAGGATGTTTTGTTTGCACGCTGATCACTTTAACTTACATTGTTGTAGGAATATAATGCACATTCCTGGGAAAATACTCTTTTTCCAATAGAGGGAGTGTTAGTGCCAGGCAATGCCCTTCTTTCTCACTCTCTTTGCATTTTGTAAACCTACCTATAAGCAAATAAAGAGTGTCTTGCGGCTTGGTGCTGTTTGGGCTGAGTTTGCTCCCCACTCTGCACCAGCCAAGTGACTTCTCTGAGCCGTGACACACACACAAAAAAGATCAATCTATTCATAACAGCAGAGTGAAGGGAAAGTTGGTCCTCCCAGAAACCTGCCTCTGGATCGTAGGGCTGAGTCCTCGTCTCTGTCACCCTTTGCATTCGTTTGCCTAATCTCTTGCAGACAAAAAAGTCATGTTGGCATCCAGAAGTTCTTTAAAGAAAAAAAAAAAAGTAAAAAAGAAAAAAGAAAAGAATTCAAACCTCTAATCCCTGTCACCTTCCCCTCAGAAGGCTGGGGGTGGTGTGGGGTGGGGAGGAGCAGAGCAGCCCCGGCTCTCAGAACAAAACTGATCTAAGCCCTTTGCAGACCAGACAAAGCCTGGGGAGGGGATGCCCGTCTGGGAGCAGCAGCTGGGCTGTGAACCCCGAGAGCCCTCTGCTCCGAGTCCTTCTGCTGGATCCCTGCACTGCTCAGCCACTCCCTGGGGACGTGCTGTGCCCTGGGACATCACCCTCCCCAGCCCCTGGCTTTCCTTGGATAAATCAGATCCCTGCCCCCGCGCATTTGAAAGGGAAGGGGATGCTTAAGGCAGGCTGTGGGGTAACAAGTTGGCTGCAGTACGTATTTGGGATGTGATGATGAATGCTCTGAGTTCATACAGCTCCTGGTTGTGGAGAGGGTCTCCCACCCCAGGAATATTCCTTTGCTTTCCGTCTGCTGTGCTTGCCGTGCAGGTTTGGGTGCTAGTCTGAGTCCCTGGGGCCAAATCCTGCTCCAGACTCAAATGACACTGGAATCTGCACTCCTGCTGCAAGTGAGATCAGGATCTGATCCGACCTGAACTTAATCTTTAGCAGCTGCCCTGATTGCGAGTTTACCTTCTGAGCAAGACAGGCAGCCACTGATTAAAACCCAAGTCAAGGGAGAAGTGACCCCCAATTTACTGCCTGCCCTTCGGCAGTCGAGGGGGTTTAGAAGTCAACCCCCCAACCTCTGAAAAGGCTGTGTGAGTGGAGGAGACTCTGGAGAAGTCCCCGGAGAATCTGGGAGCGCCAGAGCAGTGTGGGGAGGCAGAGGAAGGTGAGCAGAGCAGTTGTGAGCAGGGCTGCATCTGCCCAGGCAAAACAAAGGCTGTAAATCCAGCCTGAATCATGGAAATGGAATTAACTTAAAATTATCCTTTCAAGGTGAAATATTAGTAGTTGCAACTGTTTGTTTTTGTCGCACGGGTGTGTGCCGCTGTGATTTTTAGGAAACTTTTCCTGGTAATTTAGCTTCGGGATATATGTCATGTGCTGTGATGTCTTTAATGGGGAGACATAATAGCGTGTGCTGAGGGACCTGTGGGTTCAACGCCCAAGCAGACAGCACGTATTTAAAACGTAAAAGGCAGATTTATAATGTTTCCAGTGACACAGAATGATAAAAGCCAATGAACAAAAAATATGGAAAATTAATTTAGATCGAAAAGAAGCATCCTTCTGTCTGTCTCACATCTGCTGTTCTGGGATTTCTGCATAAATCTATATGTTTTGGTTCTATTTAGTGCTGTGGGTACTTTGATTAATTTAGCTACATGTTACTGTCATGTTGGGCACATTCATCTTCTGTCTTGAAACATGTACTCCTCAGCCTCTCTATCATTCCACCCCTTCAGGCCTTATTTTCATCACATTTAAGAGAACTCTCCCCTGCCTGTCTTTATCTTGTTAGGCTTTCAGCAGCTTAAGTTGAATCTTCATTCTTTCACTCTTGCTGTCAAACCTCCTTTACCAAGTTATCTCATTTTCCTATTCATAACATCTAACCCATTATATTTAATACTCAGACACAATTGCATCTGAACATTATGTAGGACTTGCCAGCACAAATACTTGTAAATGAAATCAGACCACCCCTGGAAGGAGCAGTGGTGGCTTTGCCTTGCCTGTGTGTTTTAAATTGAAAAATGCCCAGGACTAAATCTAGTCCTGGAGTAAGTGAAGTCAGTAGAGCTTCATCTGCCGAGCTGAGATGGATTTGACCCTCCAGTACTGAAAGCTGGAAGGTTAATAACGATCACATAATCTGATATGAAGCAGAAATTAGTGTCAGAACTGTCCCAGTGGGGGTGTGCATGTCTACAGATGACAAAGCCCTTTACAAGGATGGGTAAATAATAATGTTCATCCTGCAGCTGGAAAACTGAGGCAGGGAAGTGGAGGGACTTCCCAAATCTCAATAAGCCATTTGTGCTGAGGCCAGATTTTTGCAGGAGAGGCCCCAAAACTCCTTTAATGGTGGGAGTCTCTGGGTCCTCAATGCCACGGTGGGAGGCTCATCCCCATCGGACAGGAGAGTTCAGGTTTTCTCCCTCTGCCTTTTGAGCTGATGGAATGGTGCTACAGAGGGGCCTCTTCAGCAGCAGATGCTTTGAAAATATACAGGGGGAAAAAAGAAAGGGGATGATTGCTGGGTTAAGCTTTTTGGCAAAGTTCTGTAGCTCTTGCCCCTTTGCAGAGGTGGCAGCAGTGGGGAACAGGAGCTGCAGAGGCACCGCCGGCCGTCCCAGGGGCTCCTGCTCGGGTTTTGAGGTGGATCCCGACATTTCTGCTGCTGCAAGAGCTGGGTCAGTGTGTGAAAGATGATATATGAATTAGTTCCTTCTGGTAGCGCTGGACAAAACTCAGTGACCCAGGAAATGTTTTCCTCCCCTTTATTCCTATAACTGCCTTCCTTTGCTGGCACGCTGACCTTTTTAAATGCTTCATCCTTTCCCTCCCAAATGTGGAATTTCCTCCCAAAAAAATAGTTCTGGCTCAAGACCCAAGGCTGGTCAGACTCAGCGCAGGCTAGAAATGGGTTTTGATACAGGACAGCATCATGCTTTTGGCACGGTGTCCTGGCCCGGGAGAGCAGCAGTGGAGGATTGCGCAGTGCCGGGGCTGGGGGATCCCTGCTCCTCCCTGGGGCTGGCCTCACACTTCTCCGTCGCCTCGAAAAGGGGTCCAAGTGTTTTCTCTGTGCATTGCTCTATTTTTAGGAGGAGGAAAAGCTATTTTAAGCTATGCTAAAATGTTTTTATAGCTCTTTCTGAGCCTTCTGTAGCTAGTTGGTCTCATGGTAATTAAGGCATTTGGCCTTACAAGTGGAAGGATTATGAAAACAGTTTCAGTGATTTCTAGAAGTGCTCCAACATATTCCCAAAATAGGATTTTTTTTGCATGTGTGTCTGTTTGCTTTCATTTTTTTTTTCACCAGTGAATGATGCTAAGTGAAAACACAGTGTCTGCCACTTTCACTGGGGTGCTCTGACCCAGCCCTTGAGCATGGAGAGCACTACAGAGCATTTCCTAGACATTAATATGCACCACTTACATGAGAGTGCATTATTTTTATTAACTGGAGCAATTAAAGTATCTTTGCTTAGCTTCTACTTATCCTTACTGCTGGCAAAAGCCACTGGAAGATTTATATGGGAATTTTTCTTGCATAGAAATAGGGAAAGAGCCCAGATTTGGGGCTTAGGGACAATCCACTGCCTGTGGGATCATGGCACTGAAATCACACGGCAGTTTGCTGCCAGCTCCAAACTTTTTAAAGGGATGATTAATGCTTTACCTCTGCTCTTCCCGCTAGAACCAAGTCAGCTGAACCAAAATAGTTCCACTAAAAATGAATATTTTCTGTGGTGCGTAGGTGATGTCGAAATGTTATACACCCACTGGGTTTGGGATGGTATCAACCACGGTGTTACGGGATCGTCTGCATTTACATGGATGTGTGAAGGAGATGGATGAGGCAGTGAGGAACAAAAAGTATCACTTGAAGGCCTGGCAAAGGAAATGACTCCCTGTGTTCCCAAAGAGATGTGTGGGGCTGCTTGGCTCTAGGCAGCCCAAGCTGAGCAGTCGGTGCAAGCCAGAGTTGATGCTGTTAAATTTAATATCAAACTGGAAAGAATGAGGTTGATGATCGCCCTTATGGCCAACAGTTTCCTCTCTGGAACATATTTTAAAATTCTATGTGATAGAAACAAATAGAGGCTTAATAATGTCATATGAACATGTAAATAGAATAATGTCTTAATCTCATTACAAGTCCTAGTGCAGTCAATATAATCAGTCTAATAACTGGCAAGTGGGTAGAAAAAGACCCTTTTGCAAAAACTACATTTATTCAAATATTTCTAGAACTATTAATATCATTGACTTGAGGCACAAATACAGGTTAGTGCTTTTGGGCCCGGGTACCTTAAACATTAAAATTTATTATTATTATTTATTTTTATTAGCTTCATGTGGCAGAAGATTTATAATATTCTAGTTTCTATTAAGTGCTTGTGGTTTTTAAAACTGATCGTAATTGTTGCTGGGCAAATCTCAAAAGGGGAAGAGGATTGGTTGGTTTAGTTTTGATTAAACTCTCAGAAGTTTGGGCATTTGTCCAAACTGTCTCAACCTCCTGCATTTCTAATATGGGTCTGCATATCTTCAGAGGATAGACTTTTATTTTTCTCTTTATCTTTTCCTTTCCTTTTTCATTTCTCTTGTGAGGGTTCCTGTCCTGGTTGTGTTTGGGTCAGACACATGGTAGCATATTTTGGTATATCTGCTTCTGAATGTGACCTGGGAAAGGCAGCCAGGAAAAGGGTTCAAAAATTTTGCAGCAAGTAATTAAAAAGAAGTTATCTGTATTCCTCAGCTGTTAACCCTTAAAAACCAGGTTAAGTTTGTAATTTATGCTATATAAAAATAATAACATCATAGAATGTCTAGAATCAAAAGACACCCACAAGGATCATCAGATCCAAGTCCATATCTGTCTGTATTTTGAGCTGCAGACACATCAAGCCCTTTCAGAGGTGAATAATTATATATATATTTTCTTTGGATATATGAATAGAAAAATATGAACAAGTCATTTTGACAAATATATAGTAAATGCTTTTCCTGCGATGCGACCACATTAAATTACAGAAAAATAGGTCAGAAAATGTCCTACTACAGCTCCTTTTTAATTCAGTTCTGTAAACTGAATCCTGTAGCTTCGCAACATGCCTTTTTTTTCCTGTAGGTGTTTAGTATACACGTGGAGATGCATGAAATTTATTTGTCTCATGGCTTTCAAAGTAATTTAAAGGAAAATGCCAGTGCAATTAGACTTGTATGGGTGTAATTTTTTTTTATTCAGAATAAATGACACCCAGTATGAAGTCTTAGGCTTTTTACTGCAGTTTGTGAAAGAATCTCTGCTGAAATCATTTGCATCTGGCAGGATTTAGGCACCTGTTGCTGCAGGTTGTTACCAGGGGCTTGGTGGCACTGTCGGAGTCCCCAGTGACCCAAAGGAGCATCTGGGGCTGTACAAACACAAATACACAGAGAGCACAATACCTGTGTGCACTGCTCCAGAACTGGTTGCAGTGTCCATGGCCACGTCCTCTCAGTGAGATGGAGGCTTTGAACAGCTTTGAACACCTGCTGGTATTTCCCTTTTTCAAACCAGCTGAGTTGGTGGAAGGAGCCTTGTTGAACTGATGGGCTGCTCTGGCAGCACTGGTTTGGGTACAGACAAGGTGTAGGTGCACGAGTGGAGCAGTTTTTACATGGATTGTGTCCATCATGTTCTGGAGAAGCTGTTGTTTTCCCTGATGGAAAACCAGGGTGCTTCCTCCCCTCCTGGAGGGACAAATGCCTGCTCAGTGCCTGGTCCTACCACGGAACACAACCCTGGTTTTGATCTTGGGTTCCAGAGCTGTGCTCAGCTCTCCTCTTTGGGTAAGTTTTTCGTGGAGCACTGAACAGACCTTTATTCCTTTCTTTAGCAAGAACAACTTTCTCCATTTCCTCTCAAGCACAGGCTTTTGCTGTTCTAATTGTGCAATTCCACCTGGGTTAAGACAGAAAAGTGTTTCTAATTGGATCCAGGCTAATATCAGGCCAGCACGCCGTGGTTTTCCAGCGTGACTGAGATATTCCACCCTCTGCCAAGCAAAAGGACATGCTTTTTGCTGTAAAATCCCCATGATTTTCACTTGGAAAAAAAAAAAATCTATTTTTTTTTCTTAAGAAAACCAGAATAATAAATATAATAAAAATATTTTATACAGGGCTGTATTTTGATAGTTTGGGAATGATGCTTTACTAGACCAGTTTCTGGTCACTGGTAGGTGTTGGTGGTGCTGAGAGCTCCGTGCACAAACCCACCAGGGTTTGCATTCGGTCACCTTCTTCCAGTGCTGAGTTTTAAGTGCTGCAGCATTATGTAGTTTTATTATTTTAATAGATGAGAGAGACCTGTGATCAATAGCAGGGATGCTTTTATCTTAATCATCCATCCCTCATTCATAAATATGGAGATTTTCAGCCTCCTGTAAGGCTGCTTGTGATTTTCTGTGGGATGGTAAAATGGACCGAGGTAATTTCACCACTCCTAAAATGCCATAAAAGGACTAATCAGGTTCTATTAATTTTTCCAACAGTATTATTGTGTATCTCTGTTTAAAAGGTGTTGGGATGGCTGTAGAGGGACTATATAAGATCCTTTTTTCCCTCTGGCATTATCCTGCCCCTAACTCTTGTGTGTCAGTTCAGGATGGCACATGAAAAGTGTAACCCATGTGCAGCACTGAGTTAATACACAGCCAGCCTGTAAAATACATGTGTGAATATTTCCTTGACCAAACTAGAATCAATGACTTTAAAACACCCTAATTTCACTGAAGTGAAATTTCAGATCTGAAATGAATGTCGTTTCTGTAAATGGTCAACTTTATTATTTATGTAGGGAGCATGCCATAGTTGGAAATCTGTTAAAAACAACCAGCAACATCTGTTAACCACTGACTGAAAGGCAAAAGTAAATTTGGGATTTTTCCCTCTACTCATCAATTTCTAATACAGGGGTGTGAAAGACTTTAAGATCATTTCTTAGTAAGAACAAGGAATTTTATTGTGACAGTCTGCCAGCTCTTACAAGCATTTTATTAGAGAGATAACTACCAGCAAGTGTGTGAGTGCATCTTAGCTTGCGCACTGCTGGAAATCAGTTTTAAGGGAAATAAAGAGCCAAAAACTTCAGCCATTGGTAGGCAAGAAAAGGCACTTGCCTTTGTCCCTAAGTGTGGCTTTTCAGGTGAAAAAATAGCTGTCATTTTTTACTTTTGTATAGAGAAAGGAGGAACAAGAAACAGGAAAGAAAATGTCAGGAGAGAGTTCAGGGCCCACATCTTCTAAAACAAATTGACTTCAAGGCAGGCAGGGTGGTGGTGAGGGTGTGAGGTGAGGAAGGGACCCGAGGATGTGGCTCTGCCTTTGCAGGCTGGAACAAAGGCTCCTTTGCTGCTCCTGCTTCTCCACAGGCACCTCGTGGTCCTCCCAGTTCCCTCCCTGGGCAGGGGGCTCGGGAGGA
>VYXC01001033.1:1683850-1711495 GCA_013397175.1 Platysteira castanea
GCTCCCTACTGGGTGGAAAAGCAGCTACCACTGGTTTGGGTTGTGGCTGAAATTCCAAGAAGAAGCGTGGGGGTGCTGCTTTCCTCAGTTCCTCTGGTAAAAAACTGCTGATGCTCATGGCAGAGTGGAGGTAAATACTGGGAGAGATCAAAATCATCCTGGTTCTTTCCAGGAGACAAATAATGGATCCCACTGACTACAACAAGTGCTGTTTCAAGGACAAAAGTGCCTGATACTAAAAAAAAAAAAATAATACCACTTTCTCAACATTGTGGGAATGGCTTTCTGTCAGGAGCTTAAAAAATTACGTTAATTATCTGCTCCTTTGAAGCAGCCAGAAGTGTCACTTGCAGTGACATCCGGAGGGTTGGTGGCAGCAGCTCTGACAGCTGAAGGAGTGACCGGCCCAGGGATTGGCACCACTCTCATTTGGATAAGAGGGACCTGCAATTCCTTGATTGTTGGCCCACGCTGTGATGGAGGGGGGTATTTTTCCAGGTAGATGTGATCATCCCAGGATGGGGAGGGCCATGCTGCAGGTGTTTTTTGGGTAGGTACTGACTGACCTGCTCACAGCCACCTGCACAGGGGGCTTGAATCTCAGAAATGGGCTTACTCGCCATGGGGTGTGAGCATGGTTGGGCTGCACCTGTGTGGCTCTGAGTTTGGGGGTTTTTTTGAGTACTGGTGGATTACTGATGTTAATCTACATTTTATATATTTATTATAAGAGTATTAAAATTTTTATATGTAGGGTTTAAGTATCTGGGCATTAAATTTAGGTGCAGCCTGAGCTGTATCCCCAGCCTGGCACAGAAAGGATCAGCCTGCTTGTTACCACTGGAGTTTTCAGGTGTTCAAGTTACACAGCTCACCCAGTTCAGCTGTGAAAGGCAGATATAAAGTTGGCTGAGAGGGCTCAGGAGTTCTTGGCTGGTGTCTGTAGTGGAGGTTAAAGCTCCTTTTCTACCTCCCAAGCAAGTGGGTAATTTTGCTCATTTTATTTAGTCTAAGTGCTTAAGATAAGTTCTTGTGCAAAAGTTTTAAACTTCCTCTAGTCCTGGTTTATAAAATTTGGTAACTTTAATTGAGTAACAATCTTTCAGCTTCTCTCTCTATATTTTATACACCTGTAAAAAAGCTTTCCCCTTTTCTCTTAATGTAAAAATGGTAACTGGCCTCTTGTGTCCTGACCCTGTGCTGGTTTCTGGCTGCATGGTGCTGCTCTGAAACCAGCTAGCAAAATAGGCATGTAGGAAATTTAATGGCAATTTTTTCTTTGAATTGCTTTAAAGATGTCTTTAAATTCTTCTAAGCTCTTTCCTTTAATTTTTTTAATTAAAAAGTGAATCTTAAAGCGATCTCAAATGCAAGTCTTAATCTGAGTGGCTGTGACTGTAGAGGAAAGTCTGTATTTGAATTTGATGATTTGTCAAGAGGGGTCTGTACTAGAGAAGGATACAGTAGGAGGGAAAAATTCACAGAAAGCCCTTTGGGCACGGCTCTGCTGTTCCTGCTGTGTTCCCAGTGATCTTCACATGATTGGAGTGGCCCACGTAATTCACTAAGTGGGAGGAGTGGGAGTTGTGGCTGTGTAACTGTGAGCAGAGTTTTCTTAAGGGGACTTTCACTATTTTATCCTACCGAAGCACCCATGGAACAAATCATTACATCAAAAATTGTGTCTACACGTTAATTACTTGTTGTGGATACTTTGGCTTTTCCCATCTTCCGTGAACATCTTGCCTTTCTCATTTGGTAGAAGTGAACAATATGAGGCTAAAGTTTAGTGGTAAATATACACTTGTTGGTTATTTTTATTTTGTTCCTTTCAGTACCACCTAATTATATGTTTAAATAGAAAACCTGATTAGGAAAATAAATAATAGTGATGGAGTGAAGGCCAGAGACACAAATCTATGCCTATCAAACTTCTTCTATTCTTTTAGAATATTAAATTTCTTCAGCAGTTACTGTAATGGGAACCTGAATTTCTCCATGCTGATCTCCTGAAGTATCAATGATACTTATAAATATAAAATCTACCTGGGGAACACTCCAGGCATTTCTCCATTAGCAGAGAAATGATGGCTTGTCCCCAAAGTAGCAGCTGCCAAGACACTCTTTGTACCTTCACTCACACACAGGTGGAGGACCTGGAGGCCGGGCAGAGCTGAGTGAAATGAAATACCAGCTGCTCAGAGTCTCTGCGAGTAGATCCTGCCTTCCAACAAGCTAAAACTCACCTGGAGTGATTGTTCCTTTAATGTCCCTCTCAAATACCACGCTGAGGATTTATATCTAGTGTTGTGTGGGATTTCTGGCTAAATACATAAGTGCTTAACTGCCCTGCTTTGATGGAAGAGACACTGGAAGCGGTTGCTCCTAGGTAGTAATCCAGAGTTGCTTTGTTTTCAAAGTGCTGATTTAACATATTGGCTGCTGAGCACAGTGCTTTTAGGTTGGAAAAATATTTGCAGGAATTCCCAACTGTGCAGCTCCAAAATGGAGGATCCTGTGTCGAGGTATTTGTGGGGTTTGGTGTCGCATACAGCAGGCCTGAGTGGGCCAGTGGTAAATGGGGTGAGATCTGTGCCCACACCCAAGTGTCAGTGGAGTGAGATGTGTTAGCTTGGTGCACGGAGGGGGCATTTGTGCCTCAGGAATAGCAGGAGATATTTCAATATCTCAATATCAATAGGAGATGTTTCTCTCTTCATGCTGCTAAGAAAGTGGTCTGGTTGTCATTAAGGGAGAGCTGCATCATATTTGTAAGTGTTCTCTAACCACAATACCTGTTGCTAGCTTGTGTTTTAGTCAGAGTTCAGACAGTTCTCTCCCTGTTTTGCAGCTTTAGCTAAAGCACTGGATTCAAGCAAAGCGCTTGTGATAATAGTGTAACACTACTTATTTATTTTTTTATTTTAGAGGTGCAACTCTTTGTCCCTAGCTGAGACACTTTCAGACTCTGTGGTGGTGTCTCATCTGTGGTTTAGGTGTGTGTGCTCATGCTACCTACGTACCTGGAGTGCTTTAGGGAAAGGGACAATCAGGAATAATCAGTTTTTGGTTTTTAGTGCATACTCCACTTTAAAAATCTCTTCAAAAAGCTTCTCTAATTGATTATTGCTTCTTAATGAATAGACCCCCTTGTTTTGGGACAGCTTAGTGCTGTTAAGATTTTTCTCTCTTGTTTGGCTTTATTAGGTGCTATCTCCCATGGCTATCTGTAAAGCCAATTAGTGGAGAAAATAACAGCCATATTAATCTCCCAGAGCAGTGCAAGAAAAAGAGTCATAATATCATAGGGAAATTGTTCTAAGTGTGAAAAATTACCCACTTCGTCTATTTCATTTTTCTCAAACTCCAAAATTAATGACTTTCTGAAAAAAAAAAGATATATTTATCTCTGTATAAAGGGAGAGATTTGATGAATGCTAAAGAGAAACCAATAGAGCTTTAATAAAAATGTATATGTCCATAATCCTATAATATCCTATGAATCCTATTCCAGTGTGTTAAACTGCTGATTTGTATCTCTGTGTCAAATATAATTACAGGCAAACAGGAGCTGTATTAAAATATCTATTAATCAAGACTACAATTAGGATTTTAAGAAGCTGCTTGCTTGAGTCTGGAAATGCAGCAAGGAATTGCCAGAGCTGCTGAGCCTTTCTTTGGCTTTGGCACCATTTTTGCTGCCCTGGGCATGAGATTTGGGGGTTCTGCTCCCCACAAGAACAGGCTTTGTTGAGGTAAAGAGTGGGTTCAACCTACATTGCACCATATATCTGGGGATGTGGACAGGAAAAGTGGTCACTGGTTGAACAGATTCAGCTTTTTATGCCAAGCCAGCAAAAAGTGTTGATTTTTGGGGGGGTTTCGTGGCATTTAGGTGAGGCCTCTTCAGTGGAGTTGGGGACTGACCAAGGGGCATCCTGGCTCAGTCTGTGTGCCCAGCGTGGGCAGTGAGGAGCTGTGTACCAACTGCTATAAATATTTTTGAGCACTTATGAGCCTTCTGACCTCTGTAAGTGCCAACCAAACAGAAGGGGGTTTGGAGAAAGGATGGGATTGATGGGCTTTGCTGTTGGCACAAGCAAAGGAACTGATAAAGGCAGGCTCAGAAAGCCAAACCCACTGGTAAATCACTTGATGATTCAATATTTCAACATGCTGGGATTTTTTGGCCCTCAAAGCAGCGATCTTAAATATTTTTTTCTCTTTAAAAAGGCTGTTTAATGCTCCTGAGTTTGGCAAATTTGGATCATCTCCTTTGTCTGCTTTCTCCTTTTATTTTTTTTTTCTTTTCCACTTGTTTGTTCTCCAGGCATATCTACCTCAACTTCTACCAGGCCTAGTCATAGCAAGCTGAACATGGTGTGAATGTTCCCAGCCTCATTTTAACTAAATTAACTACATTTACAACCTCGGTGTCAGAGCTCTGAACAATGAAAGCTTGCCACCAAACACATGAAAAAAAAATGAAATTAGCCAGCGGTAGGAAACTACAAACAGCTGAGGCATTCAATTGTTAGCCATTTGAAGGATTAACTTCTAAATCATGTAGAGCTCCCTTGGTAGTTTAACTAGTTGGGCACTCAAGGGTATATAAAAACACATTTTAAAGTAGAAATGTATTTCTTTACCTATAAAAGGGAGATTTACTGGCAAGTTGTGATATTATTAATACTGGAATTTTCTGCCATCGCCTGTAGTAGTTAATCACGCTTTCTTGTACTTCCTGCCTGCACTTTTCTGTTGGGCTCCCAGTGAAAGACAGTGCAGATGAACTTGGTGTTGGGAGACAGATGACACTATTACCTAGAAATACACTTAACCAACTTAAGCCGGTAAAACCTGCCTCCTGCATGCTGGTCCTGCTCACAAATAACTTCCTTCTGCGAATATTTATCCATTAGATGTATAAAGTACTCTTCTGGTCTTAAATATTTGTATCCTGTTGTTATTATACCAATAATTATGGAGAAATCTCTGTATATTCTCACTCTATGAAAGCTAAGGTAAGCCAGGATTTTTTTTTTTTTAATAGTTAGGTTTGGTAAAATATTTTCTTAGTTAATGCATTGCAAAGGGTTGCCAAGGGCTTAATCAGAAGGACAAGGAAGGGAAGTCTACTAATTACGGCCATATGTTTATTTGAGTTCAGTCTTTCCCCTGTCACCTGAGAACAGTGTCATGGACCTATGGAGCTTCGTAAGGGAAACACTCTCCAACTCTTTTCTTAATGTGTCTTTCAAACAAGACCCTGAAGTCTTCAGACAAGTGTTTATTCAATCAAAATCCTTCAGATTGCACAATTAAGATTGATGAATTTTATAGCAGTTCTTTTTCTTTTTAAATGAATAGCACTAAACAGAGGTGACTTCCTCTCCTAGCACAGACTTGATAATGAAGCCACTGAATTTATTTATAATATAAATATAAGAGAGCATTTTTCAGTAGAAGTGCAAAGCGAGGTGCTCATTTGGAGAGGAAAAAGAAATAACAGCAGGAACACAAACACAAAGCTCAAATAAAGGGGAAAAATATAGAATCACAAAGAAAACCTAAACAAATAAAGTGCAAACAGAGAGTGACAAGCGCACTCAGCCCCTGGATTGGTTATGGATGAGTCGACAAGTATATGATGAAATTAATGACCCTCTGTCAACTTTTTAGATCTCACTTTTAAAGAGAATGGACCAAAAATCAATAGCCCCCAAACCACTAGTACTCCAGTGAACCAGTTTATCATTTATCTTACTGCTGGCACTCATATAGAAAGTGCAGCCAAGCACAGCACAGGACTTTCATTGGTAGTCATCATTACAAGCAATGTTTGAGCACTCCAGTTAAAGGTCAAAGGTGTGCAGTACAGCTTCTCTGAGAAGTACCTATTTGAAATTACCAATATCTGTGTATGGCTTATCCATGCTCTGCACTATTATTCCATTTTTCCCCCCCACCCCTGTGTGCATTTCCCTGCTCTGAGCTTTACCTGCTGGCTGAAGCAGAGGCAGTGGGGCTGTAGCCCAGCACAGCGGTGCCTCCACACCCAGGGTCAGGGCTGACCTGATGTTTCCATTATTCATTCTGATTCTCAAAACATGGCATCTCGCTCACTTCTAGTGGCATCAAGCTGAAGTCACTGATGTATGAGCTAACACCTCAAATGAAATTATTTTTCAAATCCCCCACCTCCCAATAAGTTTTGGAATCATGTTTAATATCTGGGTTTGAAGTGTTTACTTTAAAAAGTCCAAAGCAGACTCAGCTGTTTGAATTCTGTGTGTTGTAAATGGTTTTCTGGTAGCTAATCGTAAATTTGGACAGCTAGCAAGATCAGTTAAAATAAAATTAAAATCTTTGGGAGGTGGAAAGTGCTAAGATTATCGTTTTGTCATTACTGGTAAGCCAGGTGTGTGACTGCAGTGAGATCAGGGCGAGTTGCACCAGTTGCTCCATGTACATAGTAGTAGTTGTCTTGGAATGTCTGTAGCCTGAAGGGATAAATTGGGATAAAATAGGATAATGAACATTATCCCCATTTACATGGATGGGAAACTGAGGCACCAAGTGGGCAAGAGGCTGTTTTTAAAAACAGCTGTGTTAGGAACTACCTGTTCCTGTGGGGAAAACGAATGGATTAGAGACATGAATCCAGGTTTTCTGATCCAGTGTGCTGGCTGAGGATCCCTCTGGTTTGTTGGTGTCTGATGTTCAAACCCTGTCAGAGGGGACTCGAGGTGGCACCTTCCCTGGTGCCTGTGCCGTGCTGTGGCTGGGGATGCAGATCCGTGTTTGCTCAGGTGCCAGCTCTGTCTGTGTGCTGTGGGCACTGGGGCACCCTCCCGTGCTCACCCCAGTGTGTGCAGCCAGGGAGGTGCTGGTCACACTGGGACTGGGGTGAGTGGCAAACAGGGCCGCACTGACCCCGGGTCTGAGTCTGTTTGTGCCTCTTCCTTGTGCGTGCGCCAAATGCAGGGTCAGAAAGTCTGCTTTTACAGAGCCAAGGCACTCTGGAAATGTTGGCACAGCTGCGGGAGGATAAAATATTTCCTGCCACAGCACTGTGGGAAGGACGGCAGCTGCCCTGCACCGCTGCAGGCAGCGAGGTATGTTAATGATCCTACAGCAGAGAGGTTTTCCTCGGAAATCTGCAGGCAGGGGATGCTGCCCTGGTCTGCAGGAGGGGAAGCTCTGCAGCCACACTTTGTAGATATCAATGTGACAACACAGTGCTGACCATGAGAGCTGGAGTCTCCCAAAATCCACCCTCTACTGGATGGGTGTGAGGTTGTGTCATGTGTTCCAGGGAGGCAGATAGAGGTTTTGAAGGACTTGAAAGAAAAGTGACTGAGAAGGTTTTGCCTCAGCAAAGAAGGCTGTTACAGACAAGAAAGGTGTAGAGCTCCCACTGGACATGTGTGTCCTTAACCCCAGTGTGGTGCTTGCAGGCTGGGAATTGGTTCCTGTAGGGAAGAGTGTTAAAATGAAAACCCAAACAAATCCTGCAAACAAAATACTCCAATATTTTAAAAATGTTTAAGGTAAAGAATACCTCTAGGCATAATGTAAGACATAGGTGAGATGAAATTTAAGGCCAAGACCATCCATATGGCAGCACTTAGAAAGGATCTGTTGCATCTTCAGCATTGCTATGTGGGTGCACAAGGGCCCCAGCTCCTGCTTTGCAGGCGTGGGATGCCCTGGTGGCTCAGTGCCTCTCCACCTCTGGCCAGTGGGGTCCTTTGTCCCTCAAACACTGGTGATTTCACTTTGGTGCAGAGGAAGTCCTGCTTGCTTTCTGGCCTCCTGTCATTTTGGTCTGCCATTCAAAAAGCCTTGTTCAGTTACGTGCAAATCTCAGCAATTCCCTCTAAGTTTTCCTGTCTGCCTCTTCATTTGAGTATAAGCACAGTCAGGTGATGTGAGGCACAAATGCTGCATTTCTAGCAGGAACTGAGTGGTTTTGGTGTTCAGCTCTGTGCCTCTGCTGGGTTAAAACCTCTGGCTGCTGCTCTCTCACATGAGGCGCAACACAAGGACCAGCATTAAGGGTGTTTGTGGACAGCAGTGAAGGGAGTGGGGCTGACAATGTGAGCCACGGCTGAATTTCATGGGAGGTGTGCATACAGCAAAGCTCAGGCTCTTTGGAATGTACCTCAGGTCTGCTGGGCACTTGCAGAATTCCAGGATCTTCC
The DNA here is from genome assembly GCA_013397175.1 of Platysteira castanea. Classification (NCBI taxonomy): domain Eukaryota; kingdom Metazoa; phylum Chordata; class Aves; order Passeriformes; genus Platysteira; species Platysteira castanea. Next base: position 1,692,058 of record VYXC01001033.1, read on the forward strand.
TGAGTGAAGAAACCTATTTCTTGCTGGCCAGGGTTTTGAGTGGAGCACCAGCACATGCACTGGCATGACAGGCAACCAGAAACCTGAAGGTGACGTCTCAAAAGAGCAAAGGTTTAATTTAATTTTATTCCTAGAATTAATTTTTTTGGTGGATAAATGCTAGAAGGTTCCACAGAGGGAAAAGGGTTTGCATATGCAGGTCACTGGGATTTAGTTCAACATCAATGGAAAAATGCCACAGCTGTGGAAGTGGGAGCTGGATCTGCTGTGACTGTCTCAGAGCTGCAGGATCAGTAGATAAAATTAAAACTAACATCAATGCCTATGAGCAAACAAGCAATCTCTTCTGTATGCAGTCGACCTTTTTTTCTCCCAGCATATTAAACCCATATTTTATCCGTAAGAGTGAATAGGGACAATTACTGGAGTCACACCTATCATATCCTGTTTGCTTGTACAGTAAGTGCCCGATAGCAGAACGGGGAGCTCACACTGTGTGTTCCTCTCAAACAGAAAAGGCAAGTTGCTTCAAGTAGAACAATCCTTGTACTAATTGCTGCCATTTCAAGTCTGCCGCTCCAGGCTGGTTTCCCTGAAGGAACATGCTAATATGTTAAGACTTGTAATATGTTAAGACATTTAATATTTTCTTTTTACGTGCTCTTTTCTGTTTTACAACTAGACCAGAGACTTTTCAGTGGAAGAAACTAGGAAAGTCTTGTTTACTTTGACATGAAATCATTCTGTGACAATAGCTTAGCTCCAGGGGATACTTGATAAGGTGTGTGGGGGAGAAAGTGATGATCTCGGGTACAAGTTGGTTCCTGGTTTCCTGCAGAAGAGCTTGAACCAGTTTGCTACTGCATCTCTCCTTACAGAGGGACAGGCACCATTGCACTTGCATTTAGTGCCAGACGTGTCTACATTTCAAGGCCTTTGATCCAGGCTTTTGATTTTAGTTCACGGGGAAAAAGGTGTGTTTTCCATACCCGCCTCCACGAGCAGTACCAGCACCAAACCATTATGTTTACTAATTTGTGGTTTTATGATCCGTGTTTCTAATTCTAAAGCAAATGTTAAAATCTGGGTCAGGACAATGAAAGGTGATTTAATGAGCAGGGCTCGGAGCTGCTCTTTGGAGCACCTTTTGGAGCACATATATCCCTCACAGGGGCAGACTGTCCTTTGCTCCCTCTGCCCACAAGCTGCTCACAGGGTGTTGCTGCCTGGTGTGGGTGGTGGGTCGTGGTCTGGTGGGGTCCACAGGGGTCCCTGCTGGCATCCTCCCCTTCCATAGTAAAGGAGCACCCTGAGCTGCTCCCTGTGCTGAGATTGCACAGAATTTATAATTAATTAGTGTCTGGCTGCCTAAAGGGCATGGCACGGCAAAAGAAAGGAAAAGGGTCCCCATGTATTAACTCAGAAGGGCTGTGGATACTTCTGTGGATATTAACTAGAAATATTTCTCTGTAAAATTGAGTATTGGACATGTGCACAGTGTAACCTAAAAAGCTTCAGCTGACCTGCATTTTTGAGAGTTGTATTCATCTGGAACTGTACCACAATTCATCATATTAAACTTCATTTGTTGGGAGCCTTGCCCTGGAATATGGGCTTGGTCTCTAAGGAAGTGCTTCATTTCTGTATTCCTTACCAATAACAGCACACGGCACTGTCTTTTTATTACTCTGTGGCTAGCACCATTCATATAGTGCATTTCTACATCAGGGCTGGAGAGACCCCCATCCTGCTGAAAAATTTAGATGGCTACAGCAGTAATCAGAAATACCAATAAAGTGTCCCTGGTTCTAGGTGGTGATGTGGGATGGAGGGAGAAAAAGATATAAAAATGAATCATGATGTGAGACAGCATTGCTCTGGCAACTGCTTCAAAACCTGAGTGCGGTGAGACTGTATAAAGGCTTGAGAATATTCCTATGATCCTAAAGAGACCTGCAAAGACATTGCAAACTCATCAGGCGGCCGGTGCTGCAAGGGGGAGAAACGCTGTTTTGAGTCATTCATCCCCAAACAACAGACGTGCCTGAACCCAGAAATAGGTAATATGGCTTCCAAGCGAGGTGAGTCGCTTTGGATAAACCTGGTTTAAAAACAGCCAGACTTTTAATGCAGGAAGCTGCTGAAGGTGTAAAGAATGGCTAAGTAAGTGAGTGGGACACCATTAATCTTTGTTTGTTTCAGCACTACATCTTCAGCTGTTGAAGAAAAAAAAAACCTTGCTCCTAGCTCATAACCCGAGTGTTAAAACTGATGTCCTCCCCATTAGGGCCTGTAAGCTCATTAGCACATGGCAATTTATCCTCTTTTATTTCTTCTCAATTATCCTATCATCCATTGTATCTGGATCTGATTACCCTTTCACAGAGTCAAACATTATCTTGTAAATCATTTGCTTTAAGTCTAAGCCTGCCATTGCGTTGCCCAGGATTTGCTTAGGCAGGTAATAAATCAATTAGCATTAAACTTGTGGCATCATCAATTTTCTTTCCTTGTGACTGAAAAAAAGGAGTATCTGAACTTTGCAAAGCTGTATCAAATTTCCCTATGCCATCCACATTGAGGTTTCCTCCTTCCCTTCCTTTCCCCCATATCCCAAATCAATATCAATATACTTTTTACTGAACTGGAGACAAAAGAAGTGAGGGAAACTGCTGTGAACCCAGATGGAAAGTCTATGGGAAGAGCCTTGGTGACTTGAGATCTTTTGCATCAAGCCCTGGGTGAGACCCCTGTAGCCGAGGGATTTCTGGGTTCTGCTATTTGATAGATGTCAAAACCAGAATAGTGACGGTGGTCTAACACGACAAGACTGCAACCTCAGGAATGTGAAAGTAACGTGATATTCCTGCCCTTCCCACACCGGGAGGGATGTGCGAGTGCTCTGCCAGCCCCAGGGCTGCCTGTGCCAGTTATCTCCAGCGCTTCCCTCGGGTGCAGGCAGCCCCGGGGTGGCAGAGGGATGGGCTGTGCTCTTCTTCCTTCTCCTTCGCTGAGACTGATGGAATTGGTGTGGCCAAGGTGTCTCTGCCCAAAGCGATGCTTTGGCACAAGTGCTGTTCAGAGCTGGTGTGGACATCAGGAGCACAACTGGCTTTCATTTGCTCCTACATGTTCCTCCTCTGGACTTGCTCCCACGGCTTTTTGGCAGATCCTCAGGATCTGATCTGACAGTTACAGCAACATTTATTAGCTGTAGTCCGGGCAAGTGATGCAAAGGGAAATGTTTCTTATACCCTTTGCATATAACCTACCAGGCGATTGCTGAATCAGCTCTCTTGTGCTTGGATTTGGACCTGTGCAGCCCCTACAGTGCTATGCCCCTTTTTATCACATCAGGCCTTCAAAATGGGAAAGGGAAAAACGTTAGCAATGTTCATTTGCCATGCTCCAACCACAAACTGTGTGTGAGACCTGTGCCAAGACCTATGCAGTGGAACACCTGAGATTAGGTTTGTCCAGTTTTCTTACTTATTGTGAGACATGTATTCAGACCTAAAGAATTGACTTAAAACACATTAAAAAAAAAAAAAAAGCAGACTTGTTTAGACATGGACTTGCATATCTGGGCTTCGAGTGCTAATTCAACTGGTTAGTGCTGTGCTTTGTTTTGGTCACTTCACAATCATTTTCAAGATTTCTTCTTAAAAAGTGTAGTAGGAGATGAGATACATACTGGGGATACAAGACTCGTTCTGAAGTGAGCTTGTTAGAGGTGCCTGGCTGTCAGCATTGAGCATCAGGATTTGTTTTGGTGGATGTTAGAAGCTTTTCTATGAGTTCCAGTTGTTGAATCGAGTTCATCTCAATAGCCAAGCCACAGGTGAAGGTTTCCAGAGGAGATTCCTGAGGAATTTGTGCTCTGTCTCTCCCTGTCCCACATCCCCCTTTGCCAACACCTGGAGAAGATGCCTGCATGTCCCTTCTTTGTTGTATGCCTGGGGCTGCTTTCTCCAAATAATGGAAGCTGTTGTTTGTTTTTAACCATGTATAAATGGACCAGTGCAATCCCTGCAACTTCTTCAAATCTTTTATGTTTGGGATCTTTTCCTAAGCCACAGGTTATACGATTTTTTTTCTGATTCTGAAGGCAAACAGGATCTTTGATCATCTGGCCTGTCACAAGTAGAGGTGTTGTAGCACTTGAGCTGAAGAATGGAATTGTCTGGTGCATTCCTGAAAAAAAAAATTGTGGGAGGCTTGTCTAAGATGAGTGATGGTGTATTTTAAAGATATTTTCTATCTGGGGAAGCTGAGACAATTGGCAATGAAATTACAAGATCATGCAGAAACTCTTTGGTAGAGATAAGAACAAAGAAGCCCCAATTCTCAGTCCTGTGGTGTTAACAGCCAGGACAACTTATTTATATCTCATTCTCTTTATTTATATGCTCCCTATATAAAGTATCCAAGAATAAAAGAGACAGCAGTTCTCATCCTGAAAGTTAGGATCAGAAATGTGAACTTTCTGAAAGTTTTTGTTAAAATCCCTGGGGAATGCCAGATATCCCGTTTCCTGGGACTCTTAAAGGTCATTTGTTGAACAGTTTCTTCTAAGCATATATGACAAATTATTCCCTTGGCACAATAAACAGGACTCCAGCCCTTCAATTATAATATAGCACTCAATATCTTTAGACATTTCAACATTTCCTGTGTATCCTACACATTTCATTACAAGGAAAGGTTGAACAGAATTAAAAGGGTGACATTACCCAAAGATTGATAGTTTACCTGTCCAAAAGGGAAGGCTGTAGTACAAGAGAGCACAAAGGAAAGAAGGATCCAAACCAAGTTTTGATTGCAGAGGAGACTCGGATAAGAGAGTTTTTATTATCCACAGCTTTTAGCCTTATTTACCATCAGGCTATCTTGCCACAAGCATGCTTTTTAGTTCTGACAGCTCTGAATTATGACCATTGTGGGATCCTATCTCATTAACTGAAATGGGAGAATAAAACATCAAACAATCATAAAAATAATTTGGCACTGTGAAACCACTTAGGAGCAGCTGTCAAACAGGTTGGAAGATAAAGTTCTAAATAAAAAGAATAGAAAGCGCTGCAATGTCCTGCCATATGCTTCCTCTGCATTATAGACTCCTTAATAATATGAAGTGCCTGTGTTTATGCAGAATAGGCCAGACACTCCATATATGATATTGATTATGCCTTAACCCCAATTTAGTAAAGACATACTCCTCCTTTTCCTAATCAGATATTGCAGAAGCAGTTTTCTGAAAACGTCCCTAATGCCAAGACATATTTTATCTCCGAAGGCTGTGGCAGGAGATAGGGCTTTGTCTTGCCTGTTGTCATGGCTTGGAGCCCAGTTTTAGGACAGCAAGGCCCCTGTGGGGCTCTTCTCCAGCAGTTTTCATCCAGCAATTCAAAAACATACATCTTTATCAAGCTGTTGTTGTCAGACAACATTAGATAATTAATAGGCCATTTGTCAGCCTGCACAAAACATGTTAAAATCCCAAACGCAATCAGGATAAATATAGTTGCCCGCTCTCTGAAGGCTTTTTGTTCTGACATGCAGGCATTGCAGGCAGATATTTACTATTAAACAAGACTCATTATTAATCACATCTAATGTTAATTAATTAACCGCCTCTGTGCATTGAGGGGGCTCTGTGACTTTCAGTTGTTTTAAGGAGCTAATTGGTAACTTAGCAGTTTGCATGGAAGCTGTTTCTTGTTTTGCTCACATCAACTTTTTCAGCTTAATAGAATAACTGTGTTCATTAAAAAACAAGAATAAAAAGGGATACTTTTAGCAGCAGAAATTATTATTCGGATAAGCCCACATCCGAGCTTTGTAGGGAAGGTGCAGTGATTTTGTTTAGACACCAGCTAACTTTGGTGTTGCCAAGTTAGGGCAGGTGTGCAGGTACAAGGCTCTCTAGGGGCTGGAGGCCGATTAGGTGGGATACGGATGACATTGTACCACACTTCATAACCCAAGCAGAGCTGCTGGCAGATGCTGTCCACCTGGAGACACCACAACAGCCTTTTTGAGCTGAGTGACTCAGAGCTGCTGAGGAGCAGTAATTAGAGATGTCTTTGAAAACCTAGTGGCCTTTACAGTTTGGTCCTAATTCTCCTTAGCCCTACACCTTGGCTCGTTGCTGAGCAGGGGAGAATGAGTGTCACTCCTGATGGTGAAGTGCCCCCAAGGCTGGTGTGTCCTCTTAGCCAGGTGTGTTTGCCTGAGGAAAGGAGCTTCCCACTTAAAGATGTCCTTATTCTCTTATTCTAAATGCTGTTTATTCCTCGTGAGAGGAGAAGAGAGGCAGGGTTCCCCACAGAGATTAGATCAGCAATCCACGTGACACGAACAAGGTGACACAACACTCGAGCAGTCGCTGGGGCTGCAGAATTCCTGGTGAACCAAACCAGAGGGCCATGGCCTTACAAGGTGCAGGGTTTGGCCCAAGATGACCACCAAGGTGTATGTGCCACTTGATAGACTGAAAACAAGTGCCATTTTTTTCCTGTGTGTTTTCTCCATGTGCCCATTCCACTCTGCATCCTGAGAGTGCCTTGGGTGCTGTGGTGGCTGGTGGTGACTCAGCCTCGTGTGAGGAGAATTAAATTGTGTGACTATAAAGCCATTGTGTGGAAAGAGAAGGGGCGGGGGAGAACAGTGCTTAATTACCTGTTCCTAGAAATTCTGCTCCTGCAAAACTTCCACGGAAATCAGCAGGAGGCCGGCATTTAGAGTGCTCACCACATTAATCCCAAACATAACTTGTGAAAACTGCCTTTCCTTCACGTTCCCATTATATAACTTGGGGGCATAAGTGTCTGGGCTACAAAAACTATAAATCTTTTAAAATAGTTGCTGATTTCATCACACACTAAATAAAGATGACATTTTTGTGAAATATTTTGTATTCAGACTGTCTGTCCAGCCATGCTTTGCACTCCCTCCTCTTTGCTGTGTCAATATTTGCACTACCAACCCTATTTTGGAGGGTTTCTGACTTGATTTTACATTTATTTTGGCGAAGAATGTGGAACACAGCTTCTTACTCTGAGAGAGAATTTGTTTTAAGAGAGGATGATGATGGATTTTGACTTGGAGAGGTGCTGGGCTCCTTGAGGGAAGTGGGCTGGGAGGGCTTGGTGCAGCCTGGCTGGAAGTGTTGTCCCACAGCCCAGTGGCACTGACATAAACGTGGTCCATGTGCTTCTCCGTTGCCATGGAGCATCACCTCCCTGCCAAGTCTAGAGGGTGGGTCAGGGGGAATGGCTTGGGTAGGGGAGCTGGGTTTTTTCTTAGCACATTTGAGCTTGAGAACTGCATTGTGCCTCAATTCTATTGAGCTCCCAGTTAAAACTTCCCCAAATGGAAAATGGAAAAGGGAAATGGACTTTTTGGGACCGTGAATGTAAATACAGTCTTTAAGTTCTTTTAGATTGTGACTGTAATCTTGTGTTTTAGCCATTTATTTGCATACACATCAGAAAGATCTTCTATGTACCTCTGCCGACAAATATATTCCTACACCTTTATATGTTTATAACCGCATGGGTAGGCAGATACTTTTAATTTCATTGCATCTATAATGTATCAAGCATTTCCTTGGACAGTTATGCCTAAACAGCTCTCACGCATGGGAACTGCAGAGCTTGGATTGTTTTATTCCTGCTGAAGTGCTGACACCAAGTTGTATGAGAGGAGGAGTTTAGCCCAGAGTGAAAAATGTCCTTTGGCTAACAAAGCCTGGTGCCGGGATTAAACTTAAATCAGTGTTAGCATCACTGAGGAAGCCTCACTGGTTAAAGCTGTGTTGAGTGAAGCTGCAGTGTATTCTCTCATCATAAGCCCAACGATATTCTTCAATAAAACGCGTGTCCCAGGCACTTATCCTGAGAGCAAGAAGCTGTTGCTGTTGGGAAAATTGGGGTTTTGTGACTGTGGCTCCAAGTATAAGGTCTTTGGGTGCCTCACCCCCTGTTCCTTCTGGGCGCATTATCCAGGCTTGAACTTCAGGAAGATGCTCAGGTTGTCCGTGTCAGCTACCCAGGGTGTTAATCCCGTTCTGGTGCGTGCTGTGGCTCGGTGCATGAGAAAGCAAAGTGCCCTCTCCTGGCAGCCTGCTCATTGCATCATGTATTGCCTGCTGCCAGGGGCTTGCTCTGGGCTTCCTGGGGTAGCTCGTTCATCTTGCCTGTGGTCCCTGGGGCTCCAGCAATGCCTGAGACTTTTGTGCCCGCAGCATGCCTGGCCAGCAATGGAAACTGTAGCTGCATCCTTGTCTTAGTGGTACATGCTGAAAAATCTAAAATATTATGTATTTCCAGCAGGGGCTTCAGAAGATGCAGGATTAAGTGGTTAAGTAGGCTTAGGCTTGTGTTTCAAGCAAGGTGCTTGCTTGAGGAATAATATTTATATTGGCTTTGTGCTGGCAAATATACAATCGAGACAAACCAGAAACTTTTGCTTTCAAGCTGTAACACTGTTTTGGGAAGGGAGGGATATTTCATTCCCTAGCTAGAGGAAGAAGTTTCCTTCACCCAAACTCTGAGCTGTGAAATGCTGTTTCACACAGAGAAACCCCCTTACAATCACAGAAATATTTTTCAGTTATAACATTCAACTCTCTCTCTTCTCTAACACCAGAGCAGCAAAATTCCACAGGAGAGGATGAAAAGCGTGGCAGCGTCTGTGGAGAATGCTGGAGTCTGGCATCACTTTGCATTTTCCCCACTTGCTCTGGACTGAAGGCTTGCAAGTCTTCTCTATGCCATCAAAATCACAAAAAACGTCCTTAGCCCAAAAGCCAGTTTTATTGAATTGTGTAACAATTGCCAAGCAGTATCTAAGGCTGACCACCAAGGTTATACCCTAGATTTCCTCATGGACTTCTGAACAAGCTTGGCTGGGGTTGGATAAGAAGAAATTTAAGACTACCTCCATTCTAAAAATGCAAAGCCATTTCAAAGCAAGAAATAATTCTAAAGAGAATTTGTATATGCTTGATTGATTATCTTATTTTAATCCATATTAAAGCTTTAAGTCTTTAGGTGTGGCTCTTTAGTTCTAACATCTCATAAATTATGGCTATAATGAAGCAGTCATTTATCCAGGGCTGATGATAAATGGCTTGCCCTAGGAGGAACTAAAGAATAGGCAAGTAGATCATTTTCATATTTGGTGAAAACAATATTAAGTACCCAGACCTCAGTGATTGCCCTAATAAATGAATAATCTGAGGTGAGGGGCTTGGCAGTCAGCGTAAAAAATAACCTGAGCTTTGGCTGTCATTTGTCAGGCTTTGCTATGACAGCATGCATTATGGGTAAATGAGCAATCAGCAGGAACTATGTTATGGCTGGGATGTTTTTGAGAAATTTATCATATGCATTGCTTGGTACCTTTAAGACCTTAAGGCTTAATGGCTATAGTGCATGACTGCAAGCGAGCACAGTTCTTATTTACCATCCTATGCTTCATTTGCACTGGATCCCCTTTTTTCCATGTATTAGGGGAATGAACCTCTCTGTTAGTTTTGTTTCCCAGACTCTCACTCGCACAGGATATTCCGGCCTGCTCCATGTTACTTCTAAGGCACTATGATATTTAAGGGATTTTGAGGATACTCCGCTCAGTGTAGTGGAGATGTCAATTTATATTTAATGAGCTAAGTCAGAAACACATGGATCGGATGTGTAGGAACAAAACCCAGGGGAAATGCAAGGAAACACAATAAAGCACTCCTCCAAACACCTGAAGTGCAGTGGGAAATTAGGTGCTGTTACCTCTTAATTAGCCATGAAAAATTCAGGTACGGAGTGGGGACCACAGCAAAGGGTGTTAGCAGGTGTCTTGGCACAATATAAACCTATTTTTCCAGACTCCTCCCCATGGGAATGCAGCACCAGTGGTGTGCTCCATGATGTAGTGCCTGTTGGCTAATGGACTTGGGGTAATATTCATAAAATGTGCCCCAATTGTTCCTTTCTGCTGCTGAGACTTAGCACTTTTATCTGACAATGGTTCCCCAGGTCACTGCAGCTGTAACTTACTGGAAGGGGAGACACAAAAGCAGTGAAACTCTTGCTTTATATCTCTTGTGTAATTATTTAATGGAAACATAAGAAGACATTTAATGATGGAGCAGATCTGGGAGACCCAGGTGTGCTGAGGCTCTGGGAGGAACAGAGCAGTGGGGCTGAGGCTGCACGTGTGGAAGGGGGAGTCCCACTCAGTGGCCACTTCTGGAAATGTTGACTCAAGTGATATCATCAAGTGGGCACAGATGTTGAAATCCAGGGCCTGGATCTCTGTGAGACTCCTTAGTTGTGACCAAAATGGATAGGAATTTCTTTCTGCCTAAACAAACACAGATTAGCAGGAGAAGTATTTGGGTGAAGGAATGAGCAATGAAATGTGCTCTTTTGAGAGGCTGAGGCTTGTGAAACAAAGCTTGTCCTGGCATCACACCTGCCTCTTCATGGGATGCATGTTATATCAGATTGCTTTTCTCTTTGTTTTCTTCAGGTTTTTGAAGGAAGAAATGATGCAGAGACATGACATTTTTTTAATAACTGGAAAGGAAAACTGAACAAGCCACACCATGATGTTTTCCATTAGCAGAAAATACTTTCAGTATGGAGCTTTTTGGGTAGTTCTTAACTACAACTTTGTTTTCTGCTCCTAAGGCCTGATCCTGTGAGGCCTGTGAGGACATTATGAGCAACAAGACTGTCTTTGCTTCCTTTGAAGCTGGACACTCTTTGAGAAATGTGAGCTCAGATGAACATGTTTCAGTGGTGCTTTGGGGCAGAGTTCTGTAGCATACCCCGGGACAAAATCCACATTCTCCTCTTTGCCCCCCTCAAAGTTTTCCCTTCTGCTGATGTGCCATCTTCCCAGCAAAAAAAAAAAAAAACCCTGGTTTTTATGACTTTTGTAATTTTTTTTTACTATCACAGAAGAAAGGAATGTTAGAAAATGCTCTGATCTAGCTATTCTTAAAATTTAAATGCTAGTCTGCCACAGCTTTCAATATCTCTTTACCTGCTGCCACTTATACCTTTCACTTCTCATTAAGGAAACGAACCCAGAAGATTAAAGCACTCCCAATTTAGCTTTCTAAATGGGAAGTGAAAGTTGAAAGCAGACCAGCTGAGAATAAGCGCCACTGAGATCTGCAGCTGGGCTGATGCTATTAGAAAAAAGAGGCCACTTCTTGCTTCTGATCTGTCATTTGAGGAAGCCTGTTTATGTATGGGTCTGACACCAGATGAATATGTAGTGCCCTTTCTCATTGAGATGAAAGTTCTGCTTCAGACCGATCAGATATCACATCACTAAACACTAAGAGTTTTATAAAAGTAAGGCAACAATCCTGTCTAAGAACAAGTTCATCTTTGTGGAGTCCAGTGTTATCCCAGAGATCTGCATGGGATTGGAGCCTGAGATGGGGGCAAGAGATTTAAAACCCTCCTGAATGAGTTCTGGGAGACTGAACTTGTCTAATTTGTAGGCTCAGGGGCTGGAGGGAAAGGCGGGCAAAGAAAGGTGGAAGGTTCCTGGTGTTCCTTAAATTCATTTTTAATATCTGGCCATTGTGCTCGCTACAGATGTTTCCCTACACCTCTGTCCATTCAAAGCTGATGAAGCAAGAGGGAACCCTCCAAGAGCTGTGGGTCAGACCCTTAGGGAACGTGACTTGGAAGCAGCATTGGAGCAGACTTAGTGGGAAGGAGCTCTGAGTGCTGTCCATGAGGCACAGAGAGCACAGCAGAGGGTACCGGGAGCTCAGCTGCTCCAGTGCATCTCTTTGTAGTGTAAAATGATGGAAAAATACCAGTTTATTTAACTTCTGTCTACTGACTAATATTTGAAGAAAATAACAGTACACAGTAGTGTTTCTCGTGAGACTCTCAGCTGCATCTGTATGTGCAGTTTTTGTATTGCTATCTTACTGCCCACGAAACAGAAACAACTTTATTATAGACTCAGCTCAGTAAACCACTGCCAATAAGAAGAGGTTGGAACTGAGGATGCCTAAAGTGATTATTGGGAAGATTAGAAATATCTGCTAATAGAAATATCAATAAATTTGGCTTTTGTGATTGAAGCTTTGTGTCGGATGTCTGGTTCACTTTGCTGAATCTGAGCTGGTGTTTGCAAATGGAAGGCTTCATGTTTTCTTGAATTTATTTAGTAGTACAGTTTCAAATTGAAAATGCAGAAGCAGGGTTTGCTGCCTGGTGCTCTCCACAGGGGATGAGGATGCTAAGTCTTTAGCCTGAACTATGCTGCAAGTTAAGTGATCTCTGTTTATCCTACAGTATGTAACAAGTATCAGGTTGCTCTAAATATATTGGTTTTAAATAACTCTTGGCAAAGAAAAGGAAGGCCTGAATATACCATGTATCTTTTATTGCTTAATCGTTTATAGTAACTGTAAATAATAATAAAGTAGATTGGCTACAGAACCTGTCCTAGTAAAATCTAGGAGCTTTGGTAGGGCAGAATTTCTCAGTTTGAAGGGACTCTATCTTTGACAGTTCTCCTAAGGTAGGTTATTTTGGAGAAAACATATGTTTCCATTTTCTCTCCCTCGGCTTCCCTTTTAGTCCCCAGGCTCCACTAGGGTCACAGCAACATTAAGGCTTTTGTCACTGTGATTAATAGCTCTTTAGATCATCTTTAATTCACTCACTAATGACTGAGGGTCTTTCTGCTCTCCAAGTAATCGCGTGATGTATGAGCCGATAGTACACCTTGTGGCAGAGGTGAAAATCATTCAGGCAATGCAAATATTGTCACGGGGACAAATGTTTTCCCTGTTAATAAAAATTAATGAATTCTACCCAGGAGCTAGTTAAAGAAGCTCTGGTGAGAGAGATCCAAACACAAACATGTTCTTGCTGCTTGGAACCATTAATTCAGTCTTTCTGGATATGTGAGGATAATTATTATTAGTATTTCTGCATCTGCATAATAGATGAGAGAGTGGCAGGTTGATTTAATTACACAAATGCATTGCACTGCAGGTAGATCTGTCTTTCAGCTATGTCCACATGCTGGTCTTCACTTGAGAGGTGTTATTTTGGTGCTTTGCCTTGGTTATGTAATGGACTTTAGTGCTTTGGAGTCAATTTATTTAAAGTAAGCTCCAGTTCCAGGCTGAATGCTTCCTCCCAACCAAGAACCACCTTGGTCAGGATGTCATACCTCTAAAATGATGCAAAGATGTTTACGTTTTTTATAAGTCCCTGTTACACATCATAAAAAGGTTGATGAAACAGGCTGTAAATTAATCATCGGGAAGAGGGGGAAATGCTTCCAGTGTCTTATTATATTTATGGCACACGTATGAGTAACAATAAAAATGCTGTGTCCCTCAGCCAGGTCACCTTCTGGGGTGGATATTCCCATCCCTCAGTCGGGGCCCAGGCTTTGTCGTGCTGAGCTGTTGGGAAAGGTGTTTCTTATTTACTGGTGTAGCACAAGCCGTGGTTAATGCTGTTGTCTTTTTGTCTCATTTTGGTAGTCACCAATTCTTTCTTCTGATGACAAAAAGCTATTGTCTCAGTGGAATAAATATTTCTGAATTACTTCCCAGTCCCAACCTTATCATTTACATCTTAGAACAAGAAAACAGTAAACTTTTAAAAGACATAATTTTACCTCTTCACAGTGCTTATCTACAAAGGAACATATTACTGAGGGGGGGAAAGAGCTCTAGTTGTTACTATTATTTCTGGTAGACACCCAAGGAGAGTAGCTAATTTGTTCTTCATTAATGCCAAGGACAAAAAAAAAGCAAGGACTGAATTATGCATTTATTTCCATTGTGCCTCTAACGTGGGCTTCCACTCCCCATCATCCTCCAAAAGAATTCCCAAACCTTTGCTGTGCATTTCATGTGATACCATAGGGTGCAATAATATGGTTTTAAAAGAAGATGGATTTAGTGGTGAATCTTAATTGAAGGCAGAAAATTACATGCAGCCCCCCTGCTGAAGGAAGGATGGACAGTTGGCTGCAATCAGGGGGGTTTTTTGATGCAGCTCAACAACAACCTTTTAGTATTAGTTCACAGAGGCCTGGGCAAAAACCTTAGAGTCAAATTTATTTGGAATTTGAACATTTTTTAAACCTGGGCATGACAACAGTTCTTCGAATTGTACCAGTTATCTCTTTTTGTGAGGAGCTGAGGCAGTCTTAGACTTGTGGGTAACTGGAGCTGAAATTGCCAGCCTGTACAGCCCTGTGCGAATTAAAGGTATATGGAGCTGACCTTTCAATTATTAGCACATGAGTGTATGTACCCAGGTTCCCCTTTTGACAGCTGAATGCCACAGGGGCCAGGCTCAGCCCCTTGGGGTTTAAGGACATTTTCAAGTGATTCACTGAGGTTTGGATGTGTCCCTTGCAAAGGTTTTGCACTTGCATAAAACCCAAAGCACTTGGATCTGAAATTAATAGATTTTTATGTGAAAACTTCTTTTTTTATTTATGGTAGAACATATAAATATTCAATGAAAAGGATTTTTAATTTTTCTGTCAGAAGAAGTGTTTGACCCGTGTCTCAAAATGCTGTGATAAATTATATTGTCTTACATATAATATTAATAAAATATTAAAAGAACTGCTATGTACAAGACATGTATCTGCTAAAATGTGTAAAGCAGGATTCAAAAATGCATTGCCATGCTAGAGACAGAATCAATTTTATTCCAGTGGAGTAACTCCGTGGAAAATTAAGGAGGATTCTCCAGCATGTTTCTGGAGGTGTGACCAGGAGTTATTTGGTGAAATCAAAATCTGGATTTCCCAGCTCGCGTCTAACTTCAGGAAACCAGACTATATTGATTAAAGTTTGTTTAATAAAAGAATTGGGAAGGGGTTTGTGCTGCTCCCCAGTGATAAATTGCCGCAATCTTTTCTTTTATTATCACCCTGCTAGTCCTCTGCTGCTCAGCCCCGAGTTAGGCACCTAAATAGGATCCAGATTTGCCAAAGTGCTCAGGAATCAGGAGTTTCCACTGGGAGACTTTTTTTCCCTGAACTTCCAGAAGAATTAGGTAATGGAGACAGCCCCTTCAGTGTCACAGAGGGAACACAGGCCATTTGGCAGCCTTGACCTAAAAGGCTTCAGTTTTCTGGGTGTTGTTGCTTCTGCAGTTTCAGGCGTGTGTACAGAATGTGTGGCTCTCTCTACATCACCCTGTGCTTCTGGTCATGGCTGGGGTGAGAGGGGACAGCAATCCTCCAGAAAGGCTTTCTCTTAAAATACCTGAACCTCTCCCATCACCTCGGGTGGCTGAATGTCAACCACTTTCCTTGACACTGAATTTCAAGCAGGTAGAACAGTCATTGCTGGAATAACGTTATTAAAATTTAACTGGAGCATAATCTGCCTTAAAAAAGACAATTTATATTGTTTCAGTGGAAAGTTCTGACTCTGTCAAAGGTTGGCTATGAATACAAACTTTGTCAAAGGCTGGATGTGAATACATTATCTATGCACACAGCAATTATTAGTATGGGAAGGGCATTACATTAGGACAGCATTTTGTCCAGCCATGCAGCATTAGCTCCCTGTGATGAACCAAGTCACCCAAAAGAGCCTCAATGCACACCTGGCAGGTTTGGATTTTTGAGTTTCTTGCTCATTTTTAAATTCTTGGGCTTAGTTTCTCATATTTAGTTTCTTCTAGTCCAGCTCTCTTCTGTGTGGGGAATAAAAGTTTCCACAGTACAGAGAAAACAAGAATGAAACCAGGCTCAGTGAAAAGTGACTTCACTTGCTTCCTAATTGGTTTGAGGTGGAAAAAGCCAACGAGGGAAACCTGTAGTTCTTTCCCAGTCCCTGTCTCTGTTTTTCCATGGGGCTTGATGAGCTGAAGCCCCAAAATTACCCATGCCTGGGATTCTATGGATTAAAAGCCACCCTACCAAAAATGGAGCTGTTCTCTCCTCATCCAGGTCAATAGGTGACAAATGGGCTTAAGAGAAGGAGGCCTGAGAATCTCATGAAACCAATTTAAAAAAGAAATTTAAACAATTGCAATAGAACCCGGGTGCTGTACGTTGTATAGGATGTGAAGGATTTATACTGGAGGATTGTCTGATCTTCTGTGTGAGTGGAACTTCTTTGGCCTTATTTTGAACCTGGAGTAATAAAGAAGGAAGTGAAAGCAAAGGTAAACTTAAAGTATTGTTTTACTCTAAATGCTTTCAGTAAAGGGCCTTGTTATCTAATGATTGGTACTGGATGGCTGGTATAAATCGTGCTGTTTGCTCGCTGCACTCATGGCGAAGGAAAGCAGAGGCAAAAGGAAATCAATTGGAACTAGCAGGTAACAAATGACCAGTCTTAGGCAAGCATAGCAGATGGGGAAAATAGAGTCGTGGGCATATATTATTAGGAAATGCAGCAGTGACTTTCCCCGTTATTTAAGAAATGCAGCAAATAATGAATATTTTTGATGGAGGGAGCAGCTCGGATAATTAAGGATGTGCAGGTGTTTGAATATTGAATCATATTTTCAATGTTTTCTTAGATGGGTTCTTGCCCTTAATACTGAATTACCAAAAAGGGAGCCAGAAAGTGTGGTGGCAGCTTTTGTGGAGAGAGACAAGCCCACTTCATGCCAGCTGCCCCAGGAGAGTGCTGATGGAGCCAGCCTGGCAGTGCACTGTTCAGAGGCAGTTCTGGAGTTGCCCAGGACTTTGGGAAGTATTTTGGCATTACTGTGCCAGACTGAACCCTGCAGAGTGCTACAATATTGTCAGATCTGAATTTAGATGAGGCTAAGTTCCAGCAGCTTTCTGTTTGGGGATTTCCCTCTTTACTGGTAGATCTTTATGGTTGTTGAAAAAGATTCGTTTTTCTGGAGCACGAAAAATCCCATAAAGCTCAAGAACAAGCTCTGCTCCAGTGTCAGGGTTTTTCTGGAGATACAAGCAGGGGAAGGACCAACTGGGGAGCAATTCTTTCTCCTAGGACCTGGCGGGCACGCTGGTGATGGCAGCCAGGGCTGGATCAAACAGAGCGTGGTCAGTAGTGAGTTTTTATCCCCCTTACTTGCTGTGTACACCCAAACCACCAATTTCACACCCCTGGTGCAAGCAAGATTTTAGAAACCTGGAGCTGGGTGTAGGGAAGAAAAGTGCCCTGTGTGTGAGCGAGCCCTGGGACACACAGAGGTGGGAATCTTCATCCTTGATGGATTTAAAGATCATCCAGACCATGCGTGAGGGACTCTGCGTTTGCCCTCTGTGGAGGGTGATGGTCAGTGTCCCCTCTAGATGGCCTGGTTGAGGATTTGGCCTCCTCCTGTGCTCACTAGGCTTATTTGAGAGCCTGCTCTGAGTTATTAGTCCTTTACATGTGGCTCTGTGTATGCAGGTAATGGGGACAGCTTTCTCTTAAAATCTTTTGTCAAAGCATCTTAACAATATTCTCTGTATGTTGCCACAGTGTATTAGTTCTGCAAGCAAGTCCAAAAGTGCTACGGGGGGGATACCCTAACACCTTGAAAAGTATCAGTAAAAACTGCTGAAAGCATTAAAAATCAATGAATCATAGGGTGAGAACTAGCATGACAGGTAAATAGGCAGGACATAAAATGCCTCTGGAATCTGTGGGATATTTGCAGGTACAAGGGGGCTTCTAAGTCAAGGTTCATTTACAATGTCTGGTTCCTCTCTCAAGGAAGGATTTCTAATAGATTCAAGGAGACTCCAAGCTTTTAGTAGGTCTTGGGAGAAGAAAGGCAGCTCTGTAAGGAAAGAGGTTTGGTTTGTTTATGGAGAAAACTCCCCAGTCACGTTCCATATTGTGTCCCGCCCAGAAGAACAACTGAAGCCTTTCACCCTGAGCAGAAGAAGGTGTTTCTGTGCAGTGGCCACAGCTATTGTACAGAAACACCATCTCCAGGGCATGGGAGCCTATCTGGAGATGGGCTGCAGCCTTCTAGAAAGCCCCTGCTCCATCAGGAAAACATTCGTGTTTTACAATAAGATGTTGGTTGTTTTTTTTTTTCATTTTTTACTGCCCAGGATCTGTTCCAGCCTGTGGCTGCAGCACTGTCTGAATGGTGGAGCCTTGCCAAAAGTGAGCAGTGTCAAATACTCTGTTTTACCATAACAAGTGCAGAGGTGAATGAGCACTGTCAAGAAAGCACCATGAATACTGCTTTCCGTTATTAACTGAATTTATTATTTTGCTGGTATGAGTTACCAGCAGAAGGTGAACATTAATTTCACATCTGCATGAGCTTGTGCTGGAAATGTTTGGGGGCTCATTGGGTCGGGGGGTAGAAGCAAGCTCTGACTGCTCGTTGGTGAACAAAACAGCTAAAAATCACAAATATTTCCAGTCAGTCGTGACTTTAAAAATATCCAGAAGCATATTTGGATTTGGGAGCATGTAAAAGAATATCGTAATCTGCTCAGGCTATTATGTGAAACAGAAACAGGTTGAATAAATCATTACCTGTATTTATTCACCCAGTCTGTGCAAGTCTAACACCATGGGCTTGTGAGCCTTGGTGGTGTAAAACAACGTGCTTGGCCTCCTCTGGTTGCACAGCAGCCCCAGGAGTAGCTGGGATTCTGGGAAAATGAATGTGTTTTTATTTATACTTCTTCAACAGCTCTGAGAATCCTCTTTGTTCACAATAGTCAAAGAAATTGTAGTAGGTGTTTCACTGCATGGATTTTTCAGCCAAATCCAAAGCTTTAAGGAAATCACTACCCTGACGTGCTCTATGTACAGAGGAATATTTCACTCACTTCTCTCATGAGGAGGAAAACTCATTGTTCTTCCCAGAAGGATTCAATGGAGATATATCCTCCTAGCATGGTGCAGGGAGATAAAACCATCCAGTTAATCTATTCAAACTTCCAAACTTTGAGGGGTGAAGGGGTTTAAGGAGTTCTTCAGCAGCTTGGAATTAAAGTAACTAAAACCAGCTCTGACACAGCTCTAGGACAGATTCTGCACGAGTCCTCTGCCCTCCCTAACAATTGCCCTGTACTGCTTTGAACAAGGACTTGCTCTCAATCCACCACTGGGCATGGGAAGAATTGTGGTGTAACTTAGAGAGAAGCCAAATGCAAATTGACCTAATTGCTGATGAAAAGCAAAGTGAGCAGACACATTTTTTCATTAAAAGAAATCTAATTTTAGGTTATTGGTGCTTTTAAGTAAGTCTGGGTTGTGGGAGGTTTGACGTGGCCGTGTCCTCTCAGCTTTCCCTCTGGGAGAGGGGACTCTTCCCCCCTGGTTTGTGGACAGCACTGCCTGGGGGATGTTCAGCCATCAGAGATGGCTTTGTTTTTTAATGGAGAAACAGGTTTGCAGCCTGGTTATCTTAATTTATGAACTGAATATTTAGAATGTGGAGATGACTTCACTGAGCTGCCTTTTTTTTTT
>VYXC01001033.1:1711506-1743763 GCA_013397175.1 Platysteira castanea
ATTACAAAAGCAAATAGAAATATTCAAATCAGATCACACTAATTAGCGGAGCTAATTATGTTTTCCCAAGCATCTCCCTTCTTACCTATTCTGCAGTGAAAAAAAACATCATTTGCTCATGATGTAAAACAGGGGAAAGGAGATTGCCATGACAATTAGCAGTAATTAATGAGAAGCTTTGAATTGCTTCGTGTTAACCCCAGCATCTATTAGTAGAAAAGGCATGATTTGCCCTCTGAGGGGTGTGGGTAGTCGCAAACTCCTCTCCCAGAAGGGAAGCAAAGACATCAGGGACTATAGCAAGGAGTTAAAATGGCTTTAGCCACTCTTAAGTGAGTGTTAGAAATAGTCACGTGCACCTGCTGCAGATTCACAGCTGTCAACGTACTTCCCACAAATAAAATGATACCGGTAAATGTTTTAATTAAAAGGAATTTTTACCTCCTTAGAGCATATTTAGCTTGACTGGAATAAATGCATGAGCATTGCAGCTGCCTGTAGGATGTTACTTATTTTCTACAGAAACTTGTCAGGTTTCAGAGTTTTGGGGGGTTTTTTTCACACTGGAATGAAAATAAATCTCTGGAAACTTTTTATGAAAGGGAGCCATATCATAAAATTGTGGTTTTTTAATATTGGTAAGATCAAGTTTCTTCCAAGAAAGGCCTTTGTAATGGAAGGCTCCTCTCTGCCCTGAGACACACAGGTATATGTTTATATGATGGAGTTCACCTGCATTCAGAACTAAAAAGAAATATTGCTGAAAATATCTTCAGTTGTGATTAATTTTCAAAGACATTTTGGTTAAATAGAAAAATTGAAAACATTAGGTCAAGCTCCTACGGCTGCATTTTACAGCTTTTGCCCATCCTGCTTGTCTGCTACATCCGTGGGACACATGTAATTTGTATGACAGAGCCTGGTAATAGTGCAACAGAGAGCACAGATGACATCTTGCCCCATGTAATCAATCAGCAGTTTGCCTTTAACAGCAGAGAGATCAGAATTTAATTAATGTTCTTTGGATTGGTCCATAAAATGCTTCAAAGTGGTTTGTATAATTGCAGATCCTGTGTGGCTGGTAGGTAATATTCACATCTAGGGATGTTTTCCTTTGGAAATATTTAGATTTGAAGTTGTGAGCCCCGTGACCAGCTCCTTCCTGAGAAGTGACATGTGGAAGAGTTGAGAAACAGATCCATCTTCTGCACTGCTGCTTCCCTGTAATTGCTTCCTGAAAGCAACTTGTCCTGGATGTGATTTCTGCAGCAAAGTGAGAAGTCACATTAACTCACTGAAAGGGAAGATGCTGCTTTCAATTCTTCTCTTGCCCCTGCTTTCTCTCCTGATTTATGGATTAATTGTATACTTGCTCCCGACACAACTTCCTGTTGTCTCTGTCATAGTGGCTGGGATATTTCTCTTCCTGAGGCCCCTGGGTCTTAGACCTGCACCATCTCTAATTGAACAGCTGATGATTGATAATTAAATACAGGAACAGGCTAAAAAGCTTTGCTTGTGTAGCTGAGGAAAATGAAGGCTGATAGAGGTTATGCCTGATACTGAAGGTGACAAACACTCCCAGCAAACCATTTAAGCTAAAGGACAGTGCTGGAACAAGTACAAATGGGCAAGAAAGTGTCCATGAATATTCTGAGGCCAGAAATGAGGTTTCTAGTAATAAGAGGATAAAAGGGAGGACCACCTTCTCCATGGGAGTGATGGAGTGAGGACTGTACACTGACAGGGCTGTGTGAAAGGTGCCTCCAAACACCATGCTGGTGTCCTGGTGGAGTAGGTCACCATGAGGCCACTGCTCTTTGTGATGTGTAATGGCAGGCATGGATTTCCTGGTCTTGTGTCCATGTTTGTAACCCCTTTTGCTACAGATCATAGTAATCTGCCTGTTTTGTTGGGTTTCATATGCTTGAAAAGGAACACTGTAAAGGATGAAAACAAGACAAAAGACAGTAAAGACTCATTTTAGCATCTTCCCTCCCCTTTCTGTCGCAGCCAGACTTTTTGCATCCCAGGCTGAACGTGGCAGACTGAGGGGTAGGGAGCTGACCTCCTGTGAAATTGAGATATGTTGAGAGATGGTGGGGTGGAATAAATGTGGAGACCCTTTGTCCCAAGGAATTTCGTTGCTGAGCATGGCATTGTTTTGCTCCTGTGATATATGACCTATTTCGCTGTATTCTCTGCTGAGTTGGGGAAATAATCTTAGAGAGGTGCTTTGTGTGAGGGTCTGGCATTTTGTCTCAAGCAGCGATGCCGGAGTTTTGTGCTTGATGGTGCTCAGTCCTCAGCGTAATAAGTTTGCTTTCAAGAACTGGCGTTTTCAAAAACATTTGTTAGCTTCATTTTTCTTCCACTGACCTGAGCAGCAAACCCCTGAGAGTGGAGTTAGTCAAGGTGGCACACTTGTGAGAAGCCTTTTCCATGCATTTTGAGGGAAGGCAAAGCTTTTGTCCCAGGGCTCTGGATCAATCCTTACTTTGCTTCTGTGTTGCTCTACTTTGCTCTGTGTTGTTGTGTTGCTTTCTGCCACTGCTTCTAAAGTAGTTTGTTACACTGGACTTGGAAAGAGCTTTGCAGTATTTAATCTAATCAGAGAAAACTTCCTTATCCCATTATTTGGGCGATTTTTGGGGTGGGGGAGTGGTTGTTTTCATTTGGGTTTTATGATTTATACTTCATTTTTACAGCATGTTTGTTCAGGAGGAGAATTTTTCATTGCTTGCCTTTGTAGTGATTGTTTTGTACTTTCTTTAGACAAACCCAGCTCTTTTGAAGGTCCGTGTGCTTACGTGCAAAATATTGGCAGATCTCTGAGGCTGAGGAATGCAGTGGAAACCATAGTGCATCCTGTGCTTTGATTTCTGCAGATCTCCTTGTGTTGGCCGTGGTTATGAAGCTGAGTTTCTTGCTTTCTAGCTCTTATCTACATTAATTTCGACGATCATCTTAATTTGTATTTAGCTGCGCAATACACACTGTGAGCTGATTCAGTTCCAGTCTGGACTGGGTTAAATAAGCCCTGAATCAAGACTGTAAATTCTACTGATGGTTCCTGATAATCTGGGGAAATTACAAAAGGTTACTGGTTTGGTTGTCCAGTTTGAGGCAGCTGCATAGATTTCTGGACTCCTGCCTTGTGCAGGGTTGGGTACTCAGTCCCTTAGGGAGCTGGGGAGAAAAGGAAATAAAAGATTTACCTATACATATATAAAATATGACCTGGGCATGCTCTCTTCACTGAGCAGTGGGATAAAGGTGTCTTTGTGGGTTGTATGCTCTGCTTGTCTCCTTGAGCTTGTGTGTTTAACTCCCTAAGAATAAAATGGCTTTACTCACATGAATAAAAATTAGATTTAAGTGAGAAACCTCTCATCAATAGGCATGAAGATTTTATGGTTTGATCTTTCGTTTCACTGCTACCAATGATAATCTGCACCACCCTTCTTGATATGTTTGTCAGCGTTCACACAGCAGCTCAGCTGGTCTGGAATTGTACTTTATATGTAGCTTGTTGGGAATAGAGAAAAGGAGGATGCTGATTATTACTCAGAGTTGCATGGATTCCATCTGAGCTGGTTGCATCTCCAGACATCAAATTTGAAAGCGACCATACTGCTAAAATCAAAGAAAATTTACCAGTTCTTGTTGTTGTTCTGGAGGAGTTTCAGGGAGTGTTTACTTTTGTGTTTGGGGTGTTTTTTGTTTGTTGCTGCTCTGGGTAGACCAGGTTAATTTGTCTAAACTCCTTTTTCTATTTATTTTTACAGCTGCTTCTCTTCTCTTCCAAGTGTTAATTTGGGAGTTTGCATCTTGTTTGTTTTCCAGTTTTATGGACAACTTCAGCTTGTTTTTTTGTGTTATGTTCAAAGGAAGTGGAAAAGATTAAAAATAATCTTGTGCCACTGAAAATAGTGCGAGCTTTGAGCTCTGTGATGTCTGTGCTGTATCATCAGGTGGCTCATTTGCACTGGGAGAAACATTTGAAAAAAACCAATATATAGCAGGAGCCCTTCTGGAGGTTAATACTTTGAGTTTTGTCATCCTTCATCCCTGCTTTCCCATGGTTTTCTTCCCCAGCAATATGT
Source organism: Platysteira castanea (assembly GCA_013397175.1). Lineage (NCBI taxonomy): Eukaryota > Metazoa > Chordata > Aves > Passeriformes > Platysteira > Platysteira castanea. Next base: position 1,715,613 of record VYXC01001033.1, read on the forward strand.
CAATGCACAAATTTTGGCAAAAGCACAATTATGCACTCAAAACTCACGAGTTAAACTCCCCCCAAACACATATTTTTAAAGGAAATCCTACAGTGTTCAACAGTGAGTGTTTTTGTGTACAGCAAACTCCTCCCACCACGCGGGTACTTAAGGAATTTTCTTTCTCCCCCACTCCCATCAGACTCTGACACTTTAAACTCCTTCATTTTATTCATCTCATGGGGTCTGTGGACCTCTGGCAGTGGTGATAAGAACAGGACACTGGACTTTCTGCATTCCAGCAGGGGCACCTTGGTCTCCTCTTCTGCAATGAGAGCCTTCAAAGATCCGTCTCTCACTGCTGGCACAGTCAGTGCAGCTGATTTTGGCTCTCTCAGGCAACCTCCAGGTTGGGTACTAGTTATTTAGGGTGGTTAAATCACTTACAATGACCTTTTGGTGCATTTTTTCCCTCAGGAAATAAGTTGTGACATATCTGTAAGCATCTATTCTCTCCATTGCCATCCCACATCCCTCTGATCGTTGTGTAAACACCGCTCCTCGGGATGCGCCAGCATCACAGGCCTCTTAATTTGTTGCATTTGTATTTTTTTGTAAATACTCTCTTTGTGGATATTAAATAGCAAGCAGATGTCCATCAGAATATGTGCTTTATAGGCACTCTTGTTTGACAGAGCTTTGAAGAGCGGATACGTGTTGCCTAGTAGCTTTTATTTTTGAGTCATTCATTTTAACAAATCAGAATTTGAAGAGAAACCAACCCTAAAAAAATTTAAATACAGACTTTCACCAAAATTATAATTTATATTACAAATCATTGTGTTAGCCAGTCATTCCCTGTCCCTTATTCATTTTGGAGTTATATAGTTGGACAATCACTCCTTAAACACACGTGTCCATGTGCTGGGTGAACAGCAAGTGCACCACTGGTCCCTGAAATAGTCACCCTGAATAAAATCTGGCTATTTCACATCAGATGGGCTTTTGGCCACTAATTTCAGTAGCTGTGAACCAAATCCTTCTAGTCTGGCTGAAACCCAATGCTTTGATTTTGCCCAGAACGCTGCTGTTGTCTGAACTGAAAGCTCCATTGCTTGAGCATCTGAGTCTGGATGAAACTTCCTGTATATTTTAATGACCTTTAGGCTAAATTTGACAAATTACTTACTCATCTTCAAAACTATTTTTTTAACTTTTTTACTAAATGACACCATAGAAAATCTGCTCTAAAGCAGGGCAGAATCACAGAGGGGAGCTCTTATCAATGTATTTCCTCAGCGAGAGATTTATGTGACATTTCTGGAATCAATAGGAGATTTTTCACTGATTTCAAGAGGAATGCCTTGCTTTAAAAAGGGAATCAGACAAACCCCCTCCTCTCTGTATACTTGATATACGACACAGGATGTGCAGCTTTCTCTGGCGCTCCCCAAGTTCGTAATTTGTATTTCACCCTCATGCCACTTTGTGAATTTATTGGCAGCCAGAAGCACTCCACCAGGATTATAGAGTTTTTCCTACCTTTTGGTGGTTATAACACTTTTTTAAAGCAGTGTTTAGTTATTTTTAGTTAAGGGTTTAGTGTGGGTGGGTTGATACCAGCCTGCCACCAGAACAAAGTCAGATTTTTAAGAGACTAGAATCCATCAAAACTCTGCTAGCACTTCCATGGGTGGGGGGATATTTGGTTAAATAGATGTTTATCTGGGAAAGTCATCATCTGGCTAGCAGCATACTGAATGTTTCTAAGCAGCTAACTTATGTATACTAAACAAATTTGGTTTGGCTGCAGCTAGAGCTGCCCTGTGGAAATTCTCAACATACATTTGTTTGATTGAGCTGTCATTTTCAGTTGATCTGCTGATGATCTGTGTCACTTTGTTTAAATGTCCTGGTGGTTTTTTTCTTTTTTAATACAGTGCAAAACCAGTCTGCTTTCTGTGATGGATTAAATTGAGGTGAAATTTGAGAGTTACTCCTGTTTTTGATTTCTGTGCCCTGAGACAGGTGGGCTGGAATGACAAAGAACTTCGCACACAAACACATTAAAACTAAAATGGAGTGGATGCCCTTATGATTTAAAACATCCGTAGATGTGTCAACTACCAAATGCTCCCGTTCAAAGTAGTTGCTGGGATTTGCACTTTAAACAACAAATGGTATTTATTTGGTCTATCCCTCTCAGCTAAAATACCTGGATAAAATGCATGTTGAGCCCTTTTTCTCCTGCAAAATTCCCTGTGGGTGCCTAAGTGTTGGGGTTTTGGTCTCTGGTGAGACAACACAAGGTTAATCCTGAGATGAAGTCCCTGGTGGGCAGCAGGGGATGGAAATGAGCTCTCCAGCAGGGTGGGAGTCTGTCAGACCAGTCTGGGAACTGGGCAGCATCTCTGGTGGTCTCAGCCCTGGAGATGCCCTTTCTGCAGGCACTTTCCAAGAGACGAAAGCTCCTTTCAGACCACAGCACTTGGTTCAGGTTTTTTGGATTTTGGGAAGTATTGCTCAAGCTTTGGGCTATCGGCTGTGCTCCCTCAAGCTTGGTACAAGTGAGATTCTGGTGCTTCCACTGGTTTTGGGGAGGAGTGGTGTTGGCTTCAGGAGGGAAGGCAGGATGATGAGATGCGAGGTGGGGCACATCCAGGTCTCAGCAGAGTTCCTCAGAGAGGAATCCCTTAGCCAAGCTCATCCTTGTGCTTGGCCCCTAACTCCCCCTCCTCCAGCTGACCTTTCCATGCTCCAGAGCCCTCACTACAATTCACCTCTGACCCATACCCGACATGGGCTTTTTGTGCAAGGCTCACCACACTTCAGTCTTTGCTTTAGAGCTCTCGGAAGGCTCACTTTGCTCATCTCCAGCTTTTCCCATGTGGGCTGTGGGCCATACATGTACTAGAGCTCTGTGGGGAGGGACCAAGGGATGCCAAGTCCAGACAAATTCCTTGTTTCCCAAACATGCCACTGATTTGTTTTGTGACCATGGGTTGGTTGCGTTCACCTGCACAGCTGCGGTCAGCGAGATGGAGACATGGATGTGCTCCAAGAGCTCTTTCAGCACCTTCTCATGACAATGCTGGGATTTTTTTCCTCTGACATGCCTGGAGCTGTGCATGGCCCTACCAAACTTGCTGAACTGAGGTTCACTGGAGTGTGGAGAAGGTCAGCTAAATGCCAGTTTGATGCTTGCTTTGAAAAGTGCTCTATTGGAATGACTGCTTTTATTTGAGTTTCTAATGAGCTTACCAGGGAAAACTTTAAAATGCAGTTTGTTCCTTCCACTTCCTCACCCTGGAAGCGTCTTCTGTGAGCAGCAAATTGTATCACTGCAGTTCTCTCTTTCCTAGAGACACTGGTGCTACAGTGAAGGGAATCTAACACAAGATCTTTTTCATGGCCATTTGTGACTCTGTGAAGAGTAATGGTCTAGCCTGAAAATTTCTGAGCATTTTTGGCTCTAATTTGGACAGAAGGAATTCAAGACACTTTCAGAACAATTTCAGGAAAAGCCACATTATTTTCCTGTCATAAAAAGCCCTCAGCTTCTCAAGCCATTTTTACTCAAGGACTCCATCACTTCTATGATTTAGGATGTGTCTCTGTGTTTATATATATATTATATTACATATACATGTTGTATATATACATCCTTGTCATTATAAACACTACTTAAATCCGTAAACATAAATAGATATATAGTTAAGTACTCTTTATAACAGAGGATTAGTCCACAGTGACATAATAGGTAGAATTAAAGTATATAACAACCTCCTGTTAGTTTGAGTCTGAAGGGTCTTGTGAGATCCTTGGGGATGGAGAGCACTGCCTGGGCCAAGGTCTCTAATGGCATGGCATCCAGTTACACCAAAGCTGAATTTACTCCATTAAGAACTATGTATTTATTTAAGCTGTCATATATCAGCCTGCACATGAAAACAATAGAGCTTGTGAAGATTGCCAGTTTGGAAGGAAGGGGGAAAAAAAAAAAGAAAAAAAAAAATTATTTTTCAAATTTTCTTCCAAGTTATTGGGATGAACCAGGAGCTTTCAGAGTGCTGATTCATTGCTCTCTGTTAGCGGCTCCCCGGGACCCCTCTGATTCTCCAAGACCAACAGCTTCAGAGAAAGCAATACAAGGTGTATGGTACAAAGAAGGGAATACACTACATTAGCAGTTAACTTTCTTTACAGTTAATATATATTAATAAATATCTACAAAATGTTTGAGGCTTTGACCAGGAAGCCATGTAAAATAAACTGTAGTCCCACTCTTTTTTTTTTTCCTCTTTTTTAAAGTCAAAATAGATCTAACTGATGTTAACTGTTTCACAGCGGGGGTCTCGTTCTGGTTTCACACTGGTGTCACTGTTGATTTTGGAGGGGGGATGTGATCAGAATAAGGACTGTCACTCCTCCTGCCTTCCAGCAGGCTGCTGGTGCTACGGGAACACTTGGCATTTCCATACTGTCCTGCTTTGCATCTTCAAAGCACTGGGGAGAGATGAGCTATTCACCATGGAGCTCATCTGAGGCAAATGAGATAATATGATCCCGTGGAAGAAATGGGAAACCCAGGAGGGAACGAGGGAATTTGTTACTGGATATGTTTGCAAAAGCAACTGAGTGTGCAGTGGCAGAGCTACCCGCTCCCAGTGTAAGCAAAGACTCTGTGGTTTGATGGACCAGGGAGGTGAGAGCCCAGGAGGTCTTTCCTGTTAGTCCTGCGTGTGCTGAAATATCTTCTCGATCTTTTTCTAACTAGCTGGGCTTGGAAAACTCTGGGCTTTGCTGGCCAAAAACTCCCCAGTGGTTTCTGTGTCTGTGGTATCTCTGTCTGTGGAGCTTTGGTTTGCATGGAGCTCTCCAAACTGCCCATGTCCCACACGTCTCTTGGTCCTCGAGAGCTGCAGTGGAAGTTTTCTCCGTGAGTTCAGCAGTGCAGATGGATGTAATCCATTTTGCTAATTTTCCTCCAAAAAAGAGGGAAAAGGGGTGAACAGAGCCCGGTGTTGCTCTGTGTCCAAGAGAAGGGAGCAGCAAAGGGCTTTTGGCTGAGGTTGAAAATAAGTGTTAAAGAGAGAACAGGCACCTCCTAGCATCAGCTGTGGACCACCAGCATGGCAGAGAGGCAAGAGTGGAAAGCTCTTAGGCAGTGTTGAAAACCTCCAAGCACTCAGCCACAGAGACCTCGCCCTTCAGAGACGTGCTAGGTAAAAGTACAGCCAGACAAACACCCTTGGAGGAGTTTCTAAATTACACGAGGAACAATTTTATAGGAAAGAGGTGACAGCATCCTGGATTTGCCAGATTTCTGCGAACACTTTTCCTTTTAAAACAAGTCTTCTGATTGCTCAGCAAAACTCAAAGCTTTAATATTTGGGATTTGGATTTTTTTTCTCTGAATGTTTTCCTTTTTCATGACTTTTTGGTAATAACATGGGAAAGAAAATGAAACAGCTCTGAGAAAAGGAAAGGAAGGGAAAGAAATGGGAGGGAAGAGTGAAAGGGAAATGAAGAATTTTCAGGGGAAAGCTAACCTGTGTTTTACAAGCACCTTCCTGCCGCAGAGGATGCAGACAGGGCACGGGGAGGGAGCTGTGGTCACTGGCACTGAGGCAGTGCAGCATCTTAAGCTGAGCTGAAGCACATGAAGCCTGTGATGATGGAAGAGCTGGGCCCTCATTTTACCTCTGTGTAGATGTCTTGTCTGCAAAAAGCCTGGTGTTTCCCCTTTTCCTCTTCTACAAAGGCCAAGAAAAATAATTGCTACAGATCCCTGTAGCTCCTCACACTCATGTATGCCACACTTCCTAGAAAAATAAACTATCTCTAGAAAGGTACAGAGAATTCAGCTGTACTAAATGGGCGTAGTTTCCTTTTGCCTCCATCCTTGTTTAAAGTCATCCTACCATGGATTTTGGGGCTTGTTGTGAGGCAGCAAGTAGCTTTTCCCAGTTGTGCCTGGATGCCTGCAGTAAATGCTGTCAGTTCCATGGGCAAGCCTTACCTGCATCACCGCTGAAATGATCATCTTGAATTTGAGATGATCATTTCACTGACAGAAGTCCCACCGGCATTAAGAGAAATCCTGTTTGTTGGGACAGACCAACCTACTGAAATGGGGCAGGAAACACAAATACATTTTATCAACCATGAACATTTTGTGGAGATTAAAGGTTAATTAGTATTTATTTAGAATATGTGGCTGGCACGGGTATAATTTGGTCTGTTAGAAGAAATTGAGGAATTTCTTTGAGGAATGGGTAGTGTCTGGAACAAATTGGTGGTGGAGATAATGTAGATAAATCCAGTTCAGAATGCTTTTTTTTTTGCCTGGAAAAAAATGAAACAAAAATTCTTTCACTCTGAAAATGTGTGGTTTTTTGAGTTACATATCAATGAGAAGAACTTGTCAAAGTGTGCCAGCCAAGGCCCTGGGTTTCACTGAGACAAACAAAAAAAATTTTCATTCAAGTTTTACAGTAATCCCACCCAAAACAGCACTGTCATACAGGAATAAATGTGTACACACATATGATTAAATAAAACTGTCCCAAAAGGGTTCTTTGTAAAAATTAGAAAATACAGTGGATATAAACATACACTGATGGCCCAGAATGCTGCAGAACACACACACACACCTGACATGTGGTATAGCTGCTCCTGAGATTCATGATTTTCCAATCAGCTAAGTATGTCCTGCATGTTGCTGGGTGACCTTCTGCTGAGAAGTCACTTGCAGGAAAAATTGTGGCCTTGTATCTCCTCGGAAACAAATGCTGGAAGCCAGACTTGCCAGACCTTGAGTTTTCAAGCAGACAGTATTGTAGGATTAATTATCCGATACTTTTCCTGATTAGTGTATTTGTTATGAGTACTTCTGTTAGTGCTTCAAGGACTTAACTACAGTGTATCACAGTGTCACTCGAGTATAATTAATACTCTTTCACTGTAATTGCATAATTAAAAAGCTGTCTGGCTGCTGGTGCGAAACTGCTCTACAGCAGCTCGGTTTTCCAAAAGCAGCTCCCCAAAAGTCCACTCCTCCCTTGAATACATGGGCATAGCTCAGGAGCAGGCACATCCTTCTCTGATAATCCCTCAGCTCTTGCTCTTTTGTCCCCAGCATTTTGGGAATGTCCTGTGTAAGGCCAGGGGCTGGACTTGATGATCCTTGTAGGTCCCTTCTAACTCAGGGTATTTTGAGCTGCCTTCTCCCCACTGGTCTCTGTCCCCTGTTCTTCCCAGGTGGAATGCAGGCTCTTTGGGATTCAGGCAGTGCAGGTCCCCTCCCCAGTGACTTCCACAGGGCCTTTTTGCCCTGGTGGTGTGACTATACATGAGAGAGGGGATGATGATGCTGAGCCATCACTGGTTCATTATTTTTAAGGTATTGGTGCTTATTCAGAGTGAGAATTGCTCAGCTCCTCAAAGCAGATGGATGGGTGTTTGCAGCCTAGTGCTGAAGTGCCTGCTGGCAAGAAGGGGTTAAATTCCTTTTTATTCATAATGTGCTTTTGAAACAAAACTTCATGACCTGGCTTTTTTTCCCCTGGCTTTTTTTTTTTTTTTCAAGTGATTACCCTTTGCTGCACTAGAAGGGAGTGAATGCATTTGTGTCTCAGGACCGTACTCTACCAGATACTGACATGTTCAACATCTCCTGTGGCTTACCAAACACATCAGGGATGTGGACCTCCCTCTGTTTTCTCATTATGCCAAATAATGAAATGTGGAAATAATTCTAATCCTTTCTTCTGGTTGTGCTGTACCTCTGAAAATATGATAAACTCAATCCAATTAAAAGTCATTACCTCTACAAGGCTCAGTCTCTATCTATAACCTTTGTTTTATAATTCACTCTGTTATCTGTCTTCATTATAATTTGGTAGAGTAGTCATCTTTTATTACTGCTTTCTGTTGGAAAGAGGCATGTGATTTCCAGTGCTACTTTGTGACACATCTCAGTTTAAAACAGTAAAGGTCAACTAATGAGTAAAAAGAAGTTCAGTTACACTGATATATTACATCGAGATAAAGTTTCATTTGTGTTGATTATAATACTGTAGGTTTAAGTAATTGTTTTGCTTTAAAAACATTCTTTCACAGCAATAGTTTTTCACTGTGGCAGGGACTGTTAAAGCACATTACCTATTCTGTCTTACCCCAGCTGATACAGATGTAGTTAAGTTTTGTTCCTAATCAGTATTTTCTGTGTGTAAGTGGCTGATCTCACTAATTCACGTTTAACCTTCTTGTCCTTAGTTTTGTCCTGAGCTGGTTGGCTTCTTGTGCCATGTCAGTGTGAGAATATATGTCATGTTTACCATTATGGCAATCAAACAATGAACAAAAGCTGGTTCCCCTAATCCATTTTTCCTCCCTTAGAACTGACCAGTACTCACAGCTAAAAATTTCAAGGCAGATTTTTTTTTTCCTTCCCTTGGGTCTACTCCATATAGAGAGTCATGAAGGACATTAATGAGTGTGTGTTAGCTGTGGCAGCTCTTCTCAGTTGAAATATCTTACCAAGATACAAATTTAAGATATTAGTTAGAATTTCAGCATGCTTTAGGCTGCCTCCCAGCCAGTGTGGATCTCTCCAGACTCCTTGCTAGCTTCGGATCTGGCTCTCAGTATATCAAATCCTACAGCTGGCATTTCCCTCTTCTCTTACCCCCCACTCTGTGTAACCCAGGAAAGGTTTTGAAAGTCAAATATATATTTATTCCATTGAGGAAACTTTATCAACCAGCACCAAAGTTTATTGGCACTAGCTAGTGATATAATGGGTAGTTTAAACCCTGCTAACTGCGAATAATTTTTCAGCAGTGTTTATGATTGCAGTAGGCTCTAACAGACCAGAAGTACAGATAACATAAATATTTCTACCAGAGATGATTGTACTGGAACTATAAATAAAATTAGACTTAACTTGTAAATAAATTCAGTGCGTGCCAGCCAACATTTATAAACCTTTGTTGCTGCATGTAGTACAGTAATTTATATGGAAAAGTGCACAGGAACACAAGCAGCCAAATTTTACTTTTCAGTTATGCAGGTGCAGCATCCCCCCCCACATCAAGGAGAGCAGCTCCCGTGCAAATGAAAGTAGGATTTGACCCACAGTCTCTCAGTGCTGGACCCTAATTAAAAGCCAGCGTCTGGTCCCCATCAGATGCTTTTGACTGTGTTGCTCAATTAGACATGAATGACACTAGACAGAGCACCAAATGCTACTAGTTATTGTAGGGGATGATGGTGAGAATTGCCAGAGACCACAGGCAGGTCCCTACACAGTTACTATATTATAACTGTGCTGGTCTAGTACCAACACTCGGCAATGCCGGAATTATCCTCCCTTAAAGACCTGATGCTCTAGACTGTGTTTAGCTTCTTTTCTCACTTGCCTGTGGACAGATTTCTCCCCAGTGCTTGGTGCTCGTCAGGAGCTCCCTTCTGCTTCCAGTATGAGCCTCTTGTTTCAGGGTTTTCTGCAGACACTGTGATTTGGGAAGCAAAATCTGCTTCCCACGCAAGAAAGGTTTTAAATGTGAATTATCTGCGCTGTTCTTACTGATGTGCACCTTGCCACGAGGCACAGACCGAAGCCACCCAAAGTCCTTGGCACGGGGTGCTCCAGAGGTGACCCTGGCTGAGCTCCCTTTGCATTTCATGGAGATCCTGCTGCCCACAGTGCAGCACCATGGGCAGTTGGTGATTTATGTACTTCAGCCCCAAAGCTGTGCTCGGGCTGCCTCGAGCTGCCTTTTTCTCCTGCCTTTGTCCATGCAGCTTTTCCTACAACTCCCTCTTCTGCCAGCATGCAGAAGGGTTTGCTCTCTGTGGCTCAAGGCTGAGGTGTGGGAGCTTTGCTGGGAGAATGCCCTCTGTGATCAGCAGTGTCACGAGCACGAAGGGAAGGCTGAAATCTGGGCACCACATTTCCCTCTCATTTTGTTACATTAGTGTCAATCCAAAGAAATTTGAGTAATTTTGGTTAACTCCAGGACAGACGCTGATCTCCTTTATTCCTTGGTGGAAGTCTAAAGTAATTACTTTAGATCTAACAGTTGTGTAAGGGAAATCAGAATCTGGCCTTTGGGGCCACCATGCGGGTGCTTTGGTCCCCCTTGCTCTCATTGCATGAGCCTGGTTTTTGGGGTTGGACCTTTTGAGTGAGTTTTGGACAGCTTTGGTTTTCTCATGCTTGTGTTAGGGTCAAGCAATACAAATATCCAAAATCCCCATGTGTTTGAAGGCTAATGGCTGTGAAAGTATTTTTCCTTGGTAATTGAAGTAATGATTCAGAACACCTTCAAGTGCTGTGTTTATCTCTAAACGTGCTTGTAATCTCTTTTGCTGTACAATGGAACTTGCTATTTGTAAAACAGCGTTTCTCTCCCATGTTTTATGATTTTCACCTAACTGGGAATTACTAGCTCTAGTCTGGTTAGGATCTAATCTCACTTGATTAGGTCTGTCTGATGCTTTTCACAATGGGGCCCTGCCTGGGGGTACCAGGCTGTGTTACAATACAAATAATAATAAATAACCGCCAATAGGTCCAGCCCCACAGAACAGTTTTGTGAAAAGGGAGCGGCACAAACCAGTTTCATGTATGTTGACTGATAAAGTGTTCAAGTAGAGTAATGTAGCCCTTGGCTGGAGTCCTTCCTGTGCCTGGAGATAGTAACCCAATCTCTGAATGTTTCTAAAGCTGAGGATCCTTCTTTACGTCTCCTCTGGCCCCCTCTGAGCTGTGCCTACCATGTGTGGACGGTCAGGTGGCTCCCATTTTGTTCACCGTTGGCTAAGAGCTCTTTTTGAAGCTAATGGGTTTTCTTTGCCTAATTTGCTGCTTTTCTTGACCTCCTGTGTTCTAGACTGATGTGGATGTATTTTGTAATCAATCAGTCTCTGCCTGTAACAGGTTTTTTTTTTTTCCTTTAATACTTGTTCAAACAGAAATTCAGATAAAGGTGTCCATTTGTATGCAACAGGAAATGCCTGTCTCCTTTTCAGATATCCCTGCACATACTCCAGCCTGATTTCCTCTGCACTGAATGCTAATACTAGGTCAAGCAAATATAAATGCTCACTGGTCTCTTTCAAGATCTGATTTAGGAGTTTGTGGTACATTCAGGTCTACCCTCCTGCAGGAGGATGGATTAATTCACCTGATCCTACCATGTTTCCAAAAGCCTTCATTAACACATCCTTGCTAAAGGCTTGTACAAGGCATAGTCTATAGAGCTAGTGGAGCTCAAAGCTCCTGACATGTGATGGAATTCTCCCATCAGACAGAGTTATGTCCTCATGGAATCTAATCTTTGGGACTAGGGGTCATCTCACCTTTGGGAAGCTGCAGGCATGAAACTGTGTGGCTCTTCTCACTGCAAAGAGCCACTCTGACATTTATCTCAGCTCTTGCTTTATCCTGCTCAGAAGGTGATGGCATTCTGGATTAAGCTCTCTAGATGCCTTTGCTTTCAACCTGCCTCTTTCCTCCGGAGTAATCCAGTTTATGATTAAATCACTGGTGGCCGTCTGCATGAATCTAAGTGCAGAGAGCTGCATTTATGTGCTAGAGTGTTTATCAGTCAGAAGTCACTTTAGGAATGTATCTCCTTAGCCACAAATAGCCTGAGGAAAGGAAGAACAGGAATTCCCTATGGATAAGTTTCTGTTTGTTGCGACTGGCTTTGGCTGTGGAGATCTGGATGTAGACTTGATCCCTGGAAGACTTTGTGTGAAGTTTGAGTTTTAGGCTGCCCTGAAACACGGATAAGTGCAACAGGCCAGCATGACTGCTCACCGTGAGGTGCCATGGAGTGGCATTTCAGCTGCAGCCAGGCACAGCCCCGTAGAGCATGAGGCCCACTGTGCCTCTAACAGCAGCACTGGGTTGTGCTCAACCTCTGCCTCGGTCATTAGCGCCTCTTACCTAATTGCTCTTGGAGAGGAAAACTGGGCTGAACTAAGAAACATCCCAATGGAAGGAAGTCCTCTCCTCCTCCCAGCCACGCACAGAAGGCCTCTCAGTCTTGGAATGACCCCGGGCCCTGGAGCTACAGCGGCAGCTTTGGCACGTCGCTCTCCCATCCTCATCAGACATATCCCCAGCACGTGGCCACATGGGCTCTTTCCTGCTGGTGGGCAAGCTTGTGACAAAAGTGCAAACACAGGTGTCCACCCTGGCCTTTTAGTAGCAATTAACCTTTACTCCTGAGTTTCCTTTGAAGCTTGCTCATGTTTTTATTGTGAAACAGCGGTGAAGAATCTTATGGAGACTACTATCCACGCTTCCACATAACCTAATCTTATCTGTTCCATTATCTGGGGTCTCATTTTTTAATTTCATCCCATTTCTGGTGGGGATAATTATTGGAATTTAGAAAGGCCATCTTGAATTTCAAAACTGGAGTGCTATCTGTGTGAACGATTTGCAGTTCCCTGTGAAAATGATGCTTATCAGCACAGTCCCTGTGTCTAATTCTAACCTTACAAAGGTTTTCTATCAGTCGATATCCTACGGTTTTGCTGGAAGTCCCTCTGATCCATGTGGGTGTAAGTTTTAAGAAGGATAGTCATACACCCTTTGAAAATTAAGACCAGAGCCTTGATTCTTGTGCACTGGTTTTAATAGAGTTGCTTCTATCATTAATTTCACAAACATGTCTTAATGGTCTTCCCATCTCTTGGTCAGTCATAATTTGACTCTGTGTCTATTTTGAGGTTTAAAAATATATTTTTTGCTGGAATACATTGCTATTTCAGGCATAGGACTATTTCAGTAATCCATTTTACCCACACTTAGAGCTTTGGGGCACAGAGGCATATTATATTTTCCAGAGCTTTCAAGCTGAAAGCCCGTGTTTAACGACGACATCGGGTGTGGCTGCTGGAAATCAAAGGAGGCACAATAGACCCAGCAAATGGACTTGTCTCCCTGCCAGGCTTCCAGAGGCCAATTTATCAGCTGCAGGTTTGACCCTATATGGCTAAAAACGAGCGTAGCCAGAATGACTGAGATAAGTATAACTTAGGCCTTTGAGTCTGCGAGAGAGAAATTAAACTGGACTGTCCCTGGGGAAGATGAAACATCTGTAAAGCTGTGCTTGCTAAATGTTTAAGGCTCAGCTTGTGCTGGCTTGTGGGCAGGCACTGCTGGCAAGTGGAGCTGAGGAAGGTGGCCCTTTGGGACAAGCACAGAACAGGTCATTGCTTGCTGTGACTTAAATTATTTGGCTGAGCTACTCTGTTATTTCGTGAAGGAGAGTTGACTGTGGGGCACAGAGAGCCTTGGTTTTATGGGACGCTGCTTGGCAGGGCAGGGACAACGGCAGTGGCTGTGTGAGATGGGCTTTTTAAGGAGTTTGAGTGTCAGGCACCCAGCTGTCATGGAAAATCAGTGGGATTTAGATGCCTGAAGTTTTTACCCCTGGCCCCTCCCTTCCAGTGAGCCATGTGCTTATCATCATTCAGATCACTTTCCTTGTCTGATTTCTCTTCCTGCACCCCATGTGTATACATGGGTTAGGGTTTTTTTTTAACCCCCATTTCAAAAACAGCTGAAATCTTTTAGGCAGGACTGCAATCTAAACAGTTGGGGGAAGACATCTGAACAGGAGCACGCCTGCCCAGGGTGCATGCAGCATCACTGCCGGCCTGTGAAGTCAGGGAGCACATTCAAGTTTTGGGGGATGCTCAGGAGGTGTGGATGGACCTCTGTCACCTGTCCCACCACGCTGGAGCAGGGCTGTGCTTGGGGGCAGCAGCAGTGCCATGGTGTAGCAGAGATGGCTGCTAAAGCGGTTGTCTCAGTGCAGGGCTAAGTGAGTGGTGGCATCCAGGTGGAGCTGTGTCTCTATCCTTTCCATGCCCTCTTTCCTGTCCTTTGGAGCCCAGAATTAGAGGTGCTGTGGGCAAGGAGCTCTGGCATGGGCTCATAAGTGGTAGGCACAGAGCAAGCTCTCTGCACCAGCGCTTTCACGAGCCCTTGAGCATCGTTGCCAAAGCCAGCTATGACAGGTAGGATTTCTGAACCATAAGCAATGGAAAATCCCTCTCTGTGTCCTTCTAAGCTAAATGGTGGAGTCAGTCAAGATTTTCTACTTCTCAGAACGCCAGGTATTAGGAAAGTGACAAACGAATCAATATTGGGTTCAATTGTTAAAGTGCAGGCAGATTCTGCCAAAGTGGAGGCCGAGGGGACGGGCAGCTGAACTTTCTTGTGACATGTATGAGGTCATAGCCAGTGCCACATGAAAGAAAGAAAAACAGTTCATGGCTGTGAATAAATTGCTCACAGATGAAGAATCCAGTTTGCCAGTCCTGTGATGGGAGCAATCTATTCCAATGATTTGTTATGTCTCAGTGTTTGTCTCGGGCAGTACCAGAAGCATGAAAGTACAGATATAAAACCGTGAGATAATATGTAACAAAGATGTGAGAGACAATGGGCTATGACCAGTTTCCAGTGGAAAAGGCATACGGTGCTAATCTACCATGGATAGTTTCTTAAATGAGCAAGAAATTGAAAGAACATTTTAAAGTTTCCTGTTTCTTCACTGAAACAGACTCATTCTGAAAGCCAAGCCCAGTGTAACGCTTTCATCTCTGGGCCAACCATGTTATGCAAATATCCTCAAGCTGAGATTTTAAGATTAATTGATCTCTCAATTTCAGTCCTCGGAGAACAGTATTCTCACCTCCTATTTATGTTTGAATTAAGTGGAATGAGTTCTGGTGTGTATAAAAACCCAAGAACATTAATAAGTTAAATGGATATAAATAGTAAAGGAGGTTTTTTTGGTGAGTTTTGTTGTTTTGCTCCTTTTGCATGTGTTGTTGGGTTGAGCACTGTATTGCTGGTGCAGCTAAAGCCCCTGCTGAAGTAACTCAGAGTTTCTGACTAAAAGGAATTTATAATCAGTCTTACATTTTAGGCTGTCAAAAATAGTGAGTTTTTATCTTTTTTTCTTTTTATTTTTGTTTGCTGGCTAAGCCCCAGAGACGAAGGATTCTTTTTTTTTTTTAATGTGTTTTGGATCTGCCCCAGGTTTTTTTTTGCAACTGTAAGAGGAGAAGGTTCATGTTCTCTATAAGGTGCTGTTTGGATCCTGGACTTATTTTAGACCATTGCATTTCTTGGAGGTCATTGGTAAGACACTGATTTACATCAACTGAAGCTCTTGCCAAGAGTTGTGTGGTAGGCTGGATCCTTTCTCCAAAGACTAATTGGAGGCCATCAAACTTAATTTTGGCTACTTTAGGTTCAATCTGTCTCTCTGAAAGACCAGTGAAGCTTTCCTGCTTTTCACTTCTCTTAGATTTCAGTTGTAACATGTAATGCTGGCTTTCAGTTGTAATTTCAAAGCGTGTGCGAGGCGCAGCGCTGTATCCAGACCCGACTGGACAATGGGGTGTGCCTGCCTTTACATCTGTGTGCAATTCCCTCGCCTGTGCTCAGTGATGCAAGCCACTTTTGATGTCAGGAATACTGAGAAACACTGTGTTACCCCCAGGCCTACACTGGAGAAAAGGCTCAGCTCTGTCCAGGGTGAGGCTCTGCTGCAGGATTAGTGATTGCTGAGGTCTCCCAAACTGCCCTTTCCATTCCATGTGCAGGCTGAAAGCGTTTCATGCGCAAAATTTGCCAGGGTGTTTCAAATTCTACTGTTTGGCTTTCTTTTCCAGGTGATGAATGTTTGTACGAGAGCTTTCCAGAACTTCCCCTGGGGGAAGCGCCAGAAGCTGATGGAGAGGCTGCACATGTCCAGTGTCCAACATCCATCAGCATCCAAGAGCCGTCTTCTCCAGCAACCTCCAGCGAAGCTTTCACACCCAAGGAGAGCTCTCCTTACAAGGCTCCAATATACATTCCTGATGACATTCCCATTCCTTCAGAGTTTGAGCTCCGAGAATCCAACATTCCTGGAGCAGGATTAGGGATATGGACCAAAAGGAAAATTGAAGCAGGGGAAAAATTCGGCCCTTTTGTAGGAGAGCAGCGGCCACACCTGAAGGATCCCAGTTATGGTTGGGAGGTAAGATGCTCTACGTTCTTTCGGTCTGTTGAGTTCTTGTGTGTCTATAAACACAGAAATATTTGTAGAAGTTGAGTCTTATCCTGTGGCAGCCAAAGCATATTTATGTGCACAAACTTCTTTGTGGCCTTTTGGGGTTTTCTGGGTGGAGACGAGTGTAAATTGGAAAAGAAAAAAGTCAGAAATGAATATTGCTCTTCATGCATGAAATCTATCTGGGTGGATATTGGTAGGTGATGCTTCTTTTGAGGAAAGCGAGGAAAAAGTTGTGTTGTTGGAACATTTCTGTACCATTTTAAATCATGTCTTGGATGGTCCTGCGTTATGTCTCTGGGTGAGGGATTTGCAAAATCGCTGCATTATAGGTTTGAAATTAAACTGGGTGCTGCTTGCAGGGTTGTGAATTGCCACTTCCTGGCAACGATTATTAAAATAGCCCTAAACTCCAGTGTTGTGTGGCTAAAATTGCTATTGAACAACCTTGTGCTACTAGGGGTGTCAAAAGCAGGGGGATTGATCCTGCTTCCATTGAACTTAATGGGAATTCTGCCATTCATTTGGTGAAGTAGGCTCGGATGCTGGTGTCATACCCAGCACACACAGTGGCGTGGTTCGTGCTACTTCTGCAGATGCTTTGGGAAATGTTGCTGTTCCTGAAGGAGCTCGTGGACTCCTTTGGTGAGTAGAGGTGTTGGATCTTGCTTTCTCTGCCTTCAGGAGCAACATTTTCCTCACTGTAGTATCACTGTGGATCTGTCTGTGCTCCTGGTCCATGGTCAGGTCAGGGATTCAAACATCAAGTGGTGTTGCTGTTGTGTTATGATGTAACAAACGTTCCTGCATGGTTTTTTTCATTGTTCTAACAATGTGCTGTAGGAACAGAGCACAATCTCAGCTTCCCATCTGTATGCTTCCTTTGCTTTCTGATAAGGGGAGCTGTGCAGAGTTTGCATGGCTCTCCAGGGGCATGGCTGACCTCTGGAGAGATGGGAGTTCATTTTCCCAGGAAAAATGGAGTTTCACTGTGGAGCAGAGCCTTGCAGACATGGTGGAAAATGGAAGGTTGATTTGCTCTTAACTATCCATAAACACTCGGGGAGTTCATTCTGAACTTTCCATCCAGCTGTTTAAACTCTTGTGAGACCTGTGACAATGTGACAGAATAGTGTCAGGAGAAATCATAGACTTGGCAGCACTCTGTTGAGTTAACAGACTGTGATGCAATATAATTGCTGGTGAGAAATCTTTATTATTTGAAAAAGGCACCAGGAAACCATAAAATCTGACCTTTAACCACACCACAATTAAGCCCAAATATTGATAACAGAAATTAAAGCAAAACTGTTGATACATGGCTGTACTTGCAGGTTGAACATATTCCAAAATTAGGGTATTTTAGACTGGACACTCAAGTGGTGTAGGGCAGGATAACCTCACTAAGACTGAGGGAAACCCATCTAGGTTTTCACACCCTTAGATGCTGGCAATATGCTATGATATTAGAGACTGGTTTTCCTGCTTGAAATATTTAAGATTTTGGGGTCTGTGATATCCAGACAAGAAAGGAATATCTTGATAGTGCTGGAAGGCCAGCTGGCAGCCTGAATCCCTTTCAAGCTGCGGGACTTGTGCTGTTTGAATAGTGTTACTTATTTGGGACAGCTGGGGCAAGCTATTGAAAAGTGTTGGAGCAAAATCACACAAAATCACCAGTCAAGTCCCTCTGCAATTTGGTCACTCACCCAGAAGTATTCTGTGGTGCTCGGAGGAACTTGTAACTGAATGCTTTTCCAACAAGTGGGTTAAATATTACTGTAGCTGAAGGGAAACAAAGAATGCTGGTTATCAAAGTTTACACAGTGAGTAAAATGGCACATAGTGATGGTTAGGGCTAAGGGATGCATGTGAGGGGACCTCATAGTACTGGAGAAGACTTTACTGATGCTCTTTCCACACCAGATGCTCATTATCACACTCCTCAGGAATCCACCACTTCTTTGGGCTTTGGATATTAAAGAGGGAAAGAAGCTGATACTGGTGTGTGGGCTCAGGCAGGGCTAAAGGCAGGGTGGGATGGTGAGGGAAAATATAATTTATTGAGGTTTAAGTATGGTCTTGGAAATTTGAGCTCTTCTGGTGTTGTTGTTTGCTGCTTAAATGGGCACTTTGGAGACACAAGGCGTATGTCCAGCCACGTGCCAACAAGTCAGTTAACAAATGAGATTTCATTCTGCTGTTGCTGATAATCGGGGTGAAATTTCATTTCAGTCTTAAATGCAGGAAGGATAGAACCAAAGTTTCTGTATGGCACTGGGTGTGGGTTTTAAGTGACCTTGTAGTATGGGAGGTTTTAAAATCTTTCCACAACGATACTTGTTTGATGAGTGAATTGTATTGATGTAGATTGTGACACGATACTCTCTTGTTTGATTACCTGCAATTTCTAGAATAATTCATGGTACTATAGAGGTCAGCTGTGTCTGGTAGCTTCAGAAGAAGGGGTGCCCCAACCTGCTCATGCTGCTCCTGGTCCCACCAGCCAAGGAAAGCGTTTTGCTACGTCCAGGCTCGCTCATTTCTTCACCTCTTGTGTGCAGTGCTCCAAGAAATACAGAGTGGGGTTGCACCATTGCTACTATTTGTGTACTTACCTCTTGAGTAGACTCCCCTGTGGCTACAGAGAGGATGTTTAAGTTATTGGAAAAATAAATCTTTCCATTTTATCTGAGTTTAGGGTGGAACACTGAATGTACAGTGGTGTTTGGCTTTCAAAGATGATGAAGGAGGACTTTTTTTGAGGAAAACATAAACATATTAAAATAGTTTTGGAAGGAAAGATGAACAATTTCCTCAGCCTTTTTCTGATGCTGCATATTTTATCCATTTTGTTACAAAACATTTTCTCCTTTTTTGAAATTGTTTAGGATTGCTAGGTAGTCTGAAGTCTTACACTAGAAAGTTTTAACCTAAAACCCTACATTCACATCGAATGAAGAGATTCTCATCGAGAGAAGAGTTTACATTTAACACACAAATTTGGACTGTAACTATATTTTTGGAAAGGACATTTTTATTCCCTTGCAAAGGGTTGTCATAGCTTTGTTATTTCCAGCTGTGGGATACTTCTAACTTCCAGATTTTGTGACATCCATCTGAGTTGATACTGGGATTAGCCTGTAGTGACTGGGAGAGGAGCGGAAGCTGGAGGAACTGCTGCTGTTAAATTTTGCAGCCAGGCAGTAGATGATAAAGAAAAATTTTCTGCAGGAGTCTGAGGAATTTCATGGAGCCTGTTCCTACGTTCCCCTATAGCAAGGCTCCCTATGGGATCAACGCAGAGCTCTGTCAGAGCAAGTCCAGGAAAACAACGTCTATTGTGTCCATTTATACAGTTCAGCCGTAAAACACACTCTGGGACAAAGAGAATTTGTTGTGATATAGTTGTGCTTGGGTCATGATTAGAGTGCTGTAGATCAGTTTAAATGAAAAGCCATAAATTTGAATTTTATCTCATTTTGTGGGGCTAGTGCTGAGCATTATCTAATCAGGTATTGGTTAGCTAAAGTACAAATCGAACAGGGGGTCACCGGACAAGGGGAAAGGTCGAGCTTTTTTGCAGTTTGTCACTGGGGTTTTAGTATTTGCGGGCAGCCCCAATATCCGAGGGGGTCGGGAGGCTGGTGCTCGGTGCTTGTTGGAAAAGGGAAAATTGACTGCTGCTTAATCAACAAAGAAAACAAGCTTTTAAGGGATGGCAGTAATTTTTTTTAAACAAAAGCAAGGCAACACAAATTTAGTGATTTCATCATGGTTCATGCCCTGCTATGAAAAACAACTGGGAGAGTATTTCAAAGCCAGCCTTTGAGCAGGTCGCCAAAGCACACGCACCTACCTTCGACCAGAGGACAGCCAATACCCAAATTCAGGCCTCTTGCTGCTCTAGCAAACTCAAAGTCTCATTCATAAGCACAGATTCTTCACAGCTCTTTTGATCCTAAACTTTTATTTCTTTACTAGGAGGGCAAAACCAGGAGCAATAAGCTCTAATAAATCAAACCTGTCACAGAAGTAAAAAAATATTTTAGAGCTTTATAAAGCAGCATATAATCTGTTTATAGAGCAGAGTATATTTTCCTGTCATTCCAGTGAGGCTGAAAAACAACTCATATTTGGTAGAGTATGCTTGAGCTGATGCTATTACTTCTAAATGGAAATTAGGAGGCCATTTGGCTATTTATTTATGTCTCCTCTAACATTTTTCATGTGAGTCCTTGGAGAAAACTGCACAGCTTCCTAAAAATTGTTCTGGAGTGCAAGCTTCCCACTAGTTTGTAAGGATTGGAGTAGTTGCAGTTTGGAGCTTTAATTCTGCACTCTTTTGCTTTCTTTTGGCACTTTTAAAAATTAAATTTATTTGAGATTCTGGGGTCTAGGTGTACCATATATCACTATAAAAATCAAATAATACCTTTAAAAAAAAAAGTATATGCTTTTGGAGATGAAATCTAATATATATGCTCCCAAATCTGTGTTGTAGCACCTAAACCAATAGCTTGGTTTTCTTAGCATCTAAAAACTTCTTCTGTAATCAGTGGGAGTTACTGACCAATTCCTTGGTACAGATGTTAGCCCCTATTTTTGGATCCTCCTTTGGAAAAATCTAAGCCAGAATCTTGAAAGCAGCATTTTTAGTTCGTTTGTTTGTTTTGTTTTTAATAAAAACAGAGCAAAAAGTCTTGTTTTCTACATAACTTCACATGGAATTCACACATCTTAAAACGTGAGTTAAGCTATTCTTAATAAACAGTGACAGTGCTGGGGGAAGTAACTCCCTTGTAGTCAGGAAAATCACTCTGGGAGAGAGCAGTAGATAATGTTTTTTTTTTCAAAAAGGAAAAATAGAAGGAACAAAGACTTCATCACTTGTGAATATTTTTCTTTGGGATATGGAGTGTGTCCTAGTGTTAAATAAAAAAACCCTTGATTTTCTGCTGCTGTCTGGCGCTTTCATACTGCCACTGGTCTGTGACTTTTACGGACCAAATCTTGGCTTTTTCTTGAATTGTTTTCAACAGCATTAACGTGCAGAACAGCACCACACTCAGCCAGGTGGTTGGAAAGCAGGGAAGTATAATATGGATTCCTTGCCTATGTTTTTTCCTTGCATATGGATTTCAGCAGGATAGAGGCTCCAGGGATTTTGTGCAAAATTATTATTGAAGGAAAAGCAGAAACAAGGATGTGGGTTATTCAGTTATTTAGAATTAAAAAGGAATGATTTGTTTTATAGTGGGAGGTGGGGCTGCTTTTTGATCAATACAAGACCAACCCAGCCTTGCAGAGAGCGTGTTCTCCCCCAGATCAACAGATCATCCACTCCTGGCAGCTGCAGGTGGGGGTGACATCCTTACCTTGTCTTCAGCGCATAGGTGATGCTTTATCCCATTTGGAGCTCAGCTTTGCAAGGCATAGAGCACTCTGGCTGAGATCCAATAAAGCACTTAGGCACGAGCTTATCATCAACAGGATTACCCAGGTGTTTGAGTTAAGCACGTGCTTCGCTGCCGTGTTAAGCTCTCTGTAAGGGACACAGTGTTCGGCGCACATGGGATGGGGTTCATGCTGGATGTCTTGCCTGGGGTGAGTGTGCACGAGGGTGCTTGAGACGGCCCCTCCAGAGCTGTGTACAAAAAGGACATTTCTGCAAGTGTTACCAGTCTGAATTCTTCCGTTGTTTGCATCTGGGTCTTGTGGCGAGGCTGTGCCCGAGTCAGACTCTGCTGCAGCAAGAGGAGTCCTGTGGCAGCGCAGGCAGATGCTGCATCATGAGCAGAGCACTGCCCTCAGAGTGGATGTCAGCACCATACTCCAACCAGCTCCCTGGGCTTATCACCAGCTTTCTCCCTGCCTGGAGAACACAGAGTTCATAATTGCAAATGAGCAAATATTAGGTCCTTGAATAGCAAGATATGAGCAGGCGGACTTGTCATTTGGTTTGAATTAAATGTATTGACAGCAAAGGGGAGCTGTTGGTCCTTTGGGTTGTTCCGTGTGGATGGAAGAGGGTGAGGAAAAGGGGGATCATCCAGCGTTGGTCTGTGTTGTCTTCCTTTACTATTCCCTTCTTCCACTCTTCAATTCCTCTAATTCTTTGGTTAATATGATTAAGCAGAGTCTTGCGTGAGGTTGGTGGGATGTGACGCTTTGTTCTTTTGGACAAAGACCACAACCTCCCCTTGGTCAGGCAAAGCTGCAGCTCGCTGGAAGGGGAACACAAACAAGTTCTGCAAAGCCCCCCTCCTCAGCTGGCCAGGGGAGCTGCTCTCAGAAAACCCTCAGACTGATACCACACAAGGGAGCCAGGAGGCTGCAGTGGGGAGGGAGGTGCCACTCACCCCTGTCCTGAGCCAGCTCTGGCACTGGGGCTGTGCTCATGGGGCTGCTGAGTCTCTGAGCCAACCCAAGGTCAAGGTGGCAACAGCATCAGGAAGAGGTTTCTTGCCAGTGCTGGAGGCTGAGCAGCTGTTGGTGTGGCACAGCTGTAAAATCTCACAAAAGCTTTTGTCTCAATAAAACCTGGAATGGTTTGTGTAGAATTGACTATTTCTCCACCCACAGTGGATGCTCCACCGTGTCCTTGACCTTGAGGGCAGGAAATCGCGCATTTCATGGCACGGTCTAAAGCCACAGAAACCTCTCTGTAGGTCTGTGTGTGTACTGCCCACAAAGCCACTGAGGTTTTAATTTAATCAGGAGGAGCATTAACTCCTGAGGGAAGCAGAGTGAAACCATAAGGGTCAAGTGGACTTAGAAGAAGGAAGGGGAGAAGGAAGTTGTTACCTTTTTCAGAGCAGAACCGAGAGGATGTTTCAGGAATTTGTATTTCTCTTCAGAACAAAGAGATTTTTATTTATTTAAACATCACCAAGGTAGGTTCTGAGTTTGGTAACATTCTGCCCAAGCAGGTAAGAGCATTAAATTAATAGAGACAAAAGCTGCCATTGGAGTAGATTTAAGATTATCAAATTACAAAGAAAAATAAATGAGATATGCCAGATGTCCCTTTAAAAGACAAAACTGGTAAATTGAATTTAGCCATTAAGAAAAACAACATCAGAAAGAAAAATAAAAAATATTAAACTGAAGAGAATAATAATTGCATCTAATAGAACTGACAAATAATCATATTTCTTCCCATTAAATAAATATGTTATAAAAAATTTATTATGAAATGCCACATTATGCAAGCCAGGATTCAAAGATGAGTTCTTTGCATTAAGTACAGTAGATGCCATTAAGGAAAACAGTCAATATGTCACTAAGCCACGGCCTGTAAAATTAAATTGATTTGGTAAATGTAAGTAAGATAGATCTGTTTGCTTTCATCATCAATTTTGAGTGGGTGAACAGGTGATGTCACCAACCTGGGAGCGATAAAGATGCAGGACCATCTGGAAAGCTTTGTGATGGATGGGCAACTGCTTTTGGATAGTGACAGTGCTGTGGTACTTTGTCACTTGGGATGCAGTACTTAATAACTTTTCAATACCATCATAATAAATTTCACTGCCTTATTAATATAGAAATGGTGAGTTATTACTGTGATGGCTATTGTAAATAAAAAGAGATGCAGCTGTCAGAAGCTGATTGTTTGGGCATGTTTCTTTAAGCAACACAGTTGACTTGGGATAATCAACGTATGTCTATATCAGCAGAGTTTATTGCTCTTGTCAAAAGAAAAAGCGGCATTATTCAAAAATTATATGAAGTCCATAATAAACAAGTTTAATATATTATCAGACTTTTCCTATAAGTTTCCTAACACTGAACAATAAATCACTTTTAATAATGCCTTTCTGTGTACAATAATATCCTTATGCTGTAATAATGTCTTTTCCTAACTATTCACCAAGCAGAACTTCTGAAAAAACATAAAGGCATCTCGCACTCATCAGAACACTTACAAAATTAAATCTCCCTATTTCATTAAAAGGCTTCTTCTGATATAAAGCTGATGGGCTCTAGCTGTGTCTTTCTTTTTTCTGTTTTAATTGAACAGATGTAGTTAAAAGTAATCTACGACAAAGAAATACAGACAAAATTATAACCATGTGTCCCTAAACACTGGCAGGAAAGAGCATCTGTGGGTGTTTTATGAAAGCCCAGCACTGCTCCGTGACATTGCTGCTAATGTCATCGGGCTGAGGACTGGAGAGAAACAAAATGCATAGATAGCTGTTAGCAGAAGATGAATTACCAGATCAATCATTTAGCACCATTCAGAGTATTACACCATTGTTCCCTGGGAAGATAATTAAATCAATGATGTCTTTCTTATTTGTGTAAAGAGCCACGAACTTGTAAAGAATATCCAAACCTCCTCAAACATATTATTGCCGGATTTTTTTTTTGTTTAAACCCTACTGACTTTGCCTTTCAGGCTCTAGCTTTGTCCCTCTTTTCAATTAAATGTCTCTCCACCATTTCTATGACTGCTGAAAAGAGAGCCAGCAGTCTATTAACAGGCAATAAAGTTCAGGAAGCCTAAGACTAGTTTCTTGGGTCAGAGGTGAAAATTGCATACTAAATGAAACAAAGGTGTGTCTTGATGGCTCAACAAGCAGTGGAGAGACGAGCATACATGTGGGCAGGAGGAGATGGTCGTCATTAAACAGAAGCAAATGAACACAGGAGCTGGGGTATGGCAAGATGCTTATTAACCCAGCTGAACACGTGCACTTCAGAGGACACAGCATTGAGATTTGATGTTGAACAGTAGCGTTGCAATCTGGGCGTTTGGTCTAATAAAGACATCACAAAACTCGAAAAACAAAATAAAAAGCCCGCATTTTGTTTGCTAGAGCCTGCAGATCAGGATACGTTCGTCAGATACATACAGAAGTATGCTTATTTGGAAGTAAAAAAAGAAAATGGTAACTGGCTAATAGGGTATTTCTACCCCAGAGAGTATTAATATGGAGTTTTATTGTCGTGACAGCCCTCGTGTTCCCTGGCTGAATGGTAGGTGACACACGCAGGAGTGAGGACAGAGGTTGTCATAATCCTGCCTGACTTTATGTGATCGCGCAAACTTTGGCGCATACAATACTCATTAATTTGGGAAAGAAATACAAACGTTAAGTGGCCCTTCCTTTTAAAGCACAGACCTCGTGTTTAGTGTGGAAAGATGTAAAAGAGCCCACAAAAAGCATAACATTTCATCAGGTGAAGCCTACGGCGTAAGGGGGCTCTGGTGTATAGTGGGTTTCCCAAAGTGTTGTTCTTAGTCTTAACTTGATGAAGTGTATTGGCAACACACGCAGAGTGGGCTGGGCTGGAGACCCGGCATGGAGCTGCTCAGGATTTCCAAAAGGAACCTTCCTATCTTCTTGAAATGGCCTCGTGTGGCCAAATGGGCTTTCCAAAAGTGTAGCTATTTGCTATGCGGGTGTTTCACTAAAAAATAAATCTGAATATTAATGTTTTCTAAGAGATTTGTGGTCACAGTCTTTCAAAACCGTGGTGGTAATATTGATTTTGTGCAAAAAATGTAAAGCTCTCCTGGAGGGGAAAATGGAAGTTTGGGGGTGGGAAAGCTTCAGCATTACTGCATTTACAGAAAACATTCTGTGAAGGTAAATTGTAAGCATAGATATAGTGGTAACCTTCAAATAAGGCAAAATTTGAACACAGAAAAGGTGATTTTTCTTTTCAGTCTGAACTTGGCACCTACCTGTTTGGAATATCTACATGTGTAGGCAGCCAAATGAGCAGTTAACAAGGAGGAGAGAAAACAATTTTTCCGTCTTCCTTTAATGCTAAACCCAGAAGTGATCCTACTAAACCCCCTGTGCCTGCAGAGCAAAATGGTGTTGATGGCTGGGGTGAGCAGAGAGGTGCTCAGTGCCTTTGAAATACACCTCCTCTCTTCACAGAGAACAGTATTTTACCATTTTCCCCCAGTTCAGACTATGTCAAGAGGCATTTTTTATTATTTATTTGTAGATCTGTGGTCTCAAATTGCATTTTCATCTACCTGCTGACCCTGGGCTGTGCACTTCTCTTTACTTCCTTCATCACTGTTCTCCTCTCATAATTGGTGCTGCTGTTCTCCATGTTGTCCCAAAACCTTGGAGTCAGCTGGAACCCTTGTTCAGCCTTGTGAAAAACTTCCTTCTTCTCGACTTCTTCCAATCCTTTGTGAGTCCCATCTCTCTCTGCCCTTTATATCTGGCCCACATCTTCCTCAATTTATTTTTCAGCAGGGCAGTGCCATAATTGCCTCCAGCACTGGCTGTGCTCATGGTTTGCTGGCCAGGCTCTGTTTGCCTTTTAGTGCCTGCATATATTTGGTTTTCTACTACATCTTTTCCTTTCTCGGCTCTCCTCATGTCAAAATTTTGGTGTCCCTCAGTTCTTTTAGTATTGGGACTTCCCACTGCTGTGGACAGAGTCTGCTCATTCCTTCCCACAAACTCTTCTTTCTCCTTGAAATATCACCAGTTCCACTCTTGGCAAAGCAGCTCAATCCCTACCAGTATGGACCCTCACTATTCCCTTTCAAAAGCTGATTTTCTCAAGTCATCTCATCAATTTGATGGCTGGCATTGTTGCAAAAAAGGCAACATCTCCACTTCCGTCATTAAAGCCTTTTTCCCTCACACTAATGCAAACAGAGATGAATAAAACATGTTTTGGGCAGATTTCACAACCGTTTAAATAATTATTTGAAGATTATGACTTTAACAGAAGTTTCTGTGTGTAAAGAAACCCTCGTGGTAGGTATTTAGCTCAGGGAGAGTGACTTGTTTGGCATTTGCATTCAAATACTTTTGTGCTTCTGGAGCATTTTTAAGACTGGACTATCTGATCCCACCACCCATGACAACAATGCAGAAGTAGGAAATGAAAATTCTGGTTTTCAGCCCCAGCATTCCTGAATAAAATTTAGCTGATTGCAACAGTATCATTTTGGGTGTGATTTTTAGTGGGCTTGAGCTTGAATGGGTTTAGAATAGGTGCTTGAGCAGCTTTTGTCCCCATGCTAATGCCCCCGCAGCAGTGGGAGTCAGGAGGAGTGAAGTGATGACCTGAAACAGCAGACGGCTCCAAACAGAGCTGGATTAATGTGAAATGGGGCCCTGGTCCTGTCCAGCCAGGAAAGCTGCAGCCAGCCTGGAGGCGCCCGTGCCCTATCCCCTCCAGCATCCCCACCATCAAACCCAACACCACCGACCCCCTGGTCCTTCTGCAGCACAGAAATCCCCCAAAGTGGTCTCCAGCAGCCCTGGCAGCACCGTGACTCCTGTGCCCTGCTGAACACAGAGCAGAAGAGGGATTAAAACCCAATTTGCCCGTATTCTGATGGGCTTTGTAGAATTTTTAATATGTAACTTATACATTTGATGTGTTTGGAAAGGCTCAGTAGTACCGTTCCTCCTCCTGTGGTATTGCCAGGCTCACTCTGTAATACTGAAGAAGAAAAAAAACCCAGCCTTAGTGTTGGGAATTATAAATAATTTGATGCAACAGGTTTAAGTTACCATTTTTGTGGTGAAAAGAAAAGCTTAGCATGATCCAGATTTTCCTTGGTTTCCTCCCATTCTGCTGAGAAGCAGAGGTATTCACATTTCTTTGTCTAACAGTTTTATAATGTCTTAAGAGATTAACAGTGAGCATGAATGAGGGGCTGAGGATTAGACGACAAAAAGCCCGAGCCGTCCACTACCTTGTTTGCACATTTTACATTTTTCAGCATTGCCGAGCCAGTATAGAAACTAAGGAAAGATAATAAGGACCAGAGTCCCAAAAGTGTTTAGTGATTCAAAAAAATTCAGATGCCATGTCAGAACTGACAGAATGATGGAGCATTATGTGGCAGGACCCACTTTTTTGTCTTAGGGTAAGCTCTCGCCCTGAGTGAATGCAGATGTTATCGCAGGATCCCAGACAGACAGTCAGTGAAATGTGACAAGCTGTCAGCAAAGTTACACTACGTTGAGTTTGCTAAAATATCCCAAAGCCTTAGACATGGCCTTTTATTATTATTATTATTATTATTTTATATCTATATATATGTGTATATAAATATAGAATTCTTAGCTC